>CAUYSK010030297.1:0-41494 GCA_963575035.1 Avahi laniger
CCTCACGATTCGGTGCTAGTCGTACAACTGCACACATCTGTCAAAACAAAACGAACGTACACTTGGAAAATGTATGAATATTAATGTAAATTATGCCTTAATGAGGCTGGTTTGAAAAAATACATCATGAGTAAGGTCCGATTTAGAGTTTCAATTCTACAAACATAATTAGTATGGGAAATAAGACACGCACGCTGACCTCAGGGATCTTACTATCTAAGGGAAGAAGCTACACCCGAGACGGGCCTTGGGTGTTCGCGCTTTGTGTTCTGCAAACACGAGGCAGCCAGGGCCAGCTTCACGGGCATGAGACCTGGGCCTTGCACAGAACCTGCATTCGCGAGGGCCGTGCGCTTGGTGTAACATCACCTTCTTGAGCAGCTTTTTTTTTATTGTGCTGGATACACATAACATAAAATTCACCGTTCCCAAGTGTACAACGAAGAGCATTCACAGTGTGGTGCCACCATCACCACTATCCGTCCCCAGGACTTTTTCACCATCCCACGCGGAAACTCTGCTCCCATTCAACAATTCCGCAGCCTCCCTTCCTCCCAGCCCCTGGGAGCTTATGTTTCACTTCCCATTTCTGGGAATCTGACAATTCCAGATTCTTCATGTGAGTGGAGTCAGCACTGTTTGTCCTTCTCTGTTGGCAACTGCACTCGGCACAACGTCCTCAAGGCTCACCTTGTGGCACGTGTGCTGCTCTTTCGCTCTGTCGATAGTGAACTTTGACGCACACAAGCTCTTACTTTTGATGAAGTCCAATGTCAGAGTTTTTTCTTTTGTGGGCCTGTGCCTTTGGTGTCACCATTTTGAAACTTCTCATGCTTTTATCTGCTAGCGTGTCTTGCAAGTGAAGTTGACGGGCTGATGAAACCTGCCTGTGGCAGGGCATGGACGTGCGCTGCGTGTGTTTGCTGACCTGCTTGCCGCCCCAGTGACACAGGGCGTCCCTCACTCACGGACTCTGGGTGAACCCACGGCGTGGGGGAGCTCAGTGAGACTCGTGGGGAACACCAGGTGAGCGTGTCACATCTGAGCTCGAGTGAGCAGGACACCGACAGCCCTGAGGCCACGCTTCCCACTGGAATTGCGGTGGCATTCTGAGAAACACCGACCAAGCCACCCGTCAGACCCTCTCTTGCTCACACGACTGCCCTGCATGAGCTGGCCACTTGCGCGGAAGCAATGGCACAGACGGGAGACGGGCAACCCTCCCACCCTTCCTGACTCGCCAGCGAGCCAAACACAGAGAGCGTTGGTAAAAGGTGACTGTGTCAGGGAATGAAATAAAAACGGCCGAGTTGGTTTCTGTGGCACTTTCATTATTCTGGATTAAGTGAAATGCGCGTGTGCATGTATGAGCTAGAAAACACAAACTGCATCATTTTGGTGAGTCTACATATGACTTACATGCGTTTACATTTGTGTTAAAACTGACATTGCATGATATAAATAGTAAAATTCATAATTTAAATTTTTAAATTTTTCTTTACTTAAACCAACATTAAATAGCAGATTAAAAACAACATGAAAAATCAAGAGAAAGACCATGGAAAAACGAGAAAGATTTATGTTTTACTACCATTAGGGACAATTTGTCCTGGTTTTTAGAAAAAGGGATCCAGATTTTCATTTTGCAAATGGTATTGTCAAACCTGAGAAAGTTCCATTACTGTGGAACTATTTCATGGAGAGTCTTCATGTTTCTGCAAAGCGTCCCTCCTCCCAATCGGCAGTGAGGACTTGTGCATGGTGTCTCTTCTGGACACCGCTGGGCCCCTCCTGAGCACATCCATCAACCAGGTTCCAGTCCTTGTCACACACCTGACCAAGGCCACCACCACGGACAGGCTGCCTCGAGCCTGCAGAGCAGCTCCTGGCAGCCAACCCCGAGCCCAGCACTGAGAAGCCAGCAGTGTCTAGAGAGCATCCGTGAGGAGTTGAACACACCTACACCTAAAATCACACGTTCTTGAACTTTTTGTAGATAGAGGGCTGAATCAGAGGCACCTGAGCCCTGACGCAGCCGAGTCCCTTGGGCACAGTGCACTCGCCCCTGGCTGCAGGCTGCTTTGCTGGAAGTGGCTTCTTGCCTTAGCCACAGAGTAGCCAGCAATTTGCTGTCTACTTTGAGAAAATACTTCTCCCATTTTCCTTCAGACCTAGTTGTTTCTCTAATACATTATTATTCCTAAATCCCAGGTTTTTTCCAAGATACTCATTTTTGGAGCTGTCTTAAAATCCTCTCTTGAAGGAGAAAGGATATGAATTAGATTCATAGAGAGGAAATTAAACAATTTCACTACTTGGAATGTGATTAATGACAAGAATGATAAAACAAGTGACCTCCACCTTGTAGCTTCACTTGAGCAAACTAGAGCTGACATCTGTCCACCTGTCTGCCCGTCCATCCGTCGATCGTAGAACAATCAGTGGATCCATAAAGCAGCCTAACGTGAGTATTGAATCAGAAGGTCTCTTATATCACCCATCATTCACCTTGGCCCCAGGTTTTCACCTAAAACACGCTTCCTGCACTTTGGTTCTTCATTCATTCATCTGTTTCTTCATTGCTAACGCATCCTGCACATGTCTGCTGCAGGCTGAGCTGGCGCCAGGGCCACGCGGTGCCAGGGCAGCTCCCGGTGGGCTCACGCGCGCCCTTCCCCATGGCGCCCGGACGGAGGCTCCAGCCTGTGCACCTCCTAAGCCGAGGGCTCCTTTTATTTCCTCTTCTCCACATACACAAAAATTTAAAATATAGTGAGATAGCCAGTTAAACTACTGGAGGAATGGTTTCAATCTTTCAACAGTTGGTTTTAAAATTATCATGGACAGATCCAGAGCAGGCTTCATGCTAAGGCTGGCTCGGCCACACCTCCCAGGCAGGACCCTGGCAGGGGCTGCACAGAATCGTCGCTGGATTTGGCGAGGTCTCCGCGTTCCAGACGGTGGGGCAGGCACTCAACCATCTGTGCCCGGAGAGAGCTGTGAGAGCTGCTCCTCTTACAGCTCCCCAGTAACTCTCTTTCCCTGAGGTTGTCCTTTGCCTGGCCTCACAGCGTCACCCTGTACGGCACAGATGAACTTTCAGCCGGCCTCGGGGAGACCTGGCGCGAACTCCTGGGAGCCTCTCTCTGCCCGGCTCCCTCCGGTTAGCAGCTGCGCCTGCAAAATTCTAGTTGCGACCTGTCTCCTCCGTGCAGAGAGACGACCAGGTCCTGTTCAGATCCTTCCTTCCCGTGCCACTCTCCAGAAATTGCCATTTCTTCCGCAGGAAACGTCTTCTCTGTCCCAGTTCTTTGCCCAAACTCTCACTCTCCCCCAGGCCCGCAAACCTCCTGGTAGTCCACGAAGAACGCACCCAGGTGTCTCCTTCTCTGTGCAGGCCTTCCGCGTTCTCTGGTCCACAGCCCTGTGTGGACACCCTGCCTGGCCCTCGTGGAACGGCTGCATTCTCCGTCAGACGACAAGCCTTTCTGACCTCTGTGTCCTCAGCACCTAGCACAGTTCCTGGCACATAGAAGGTCTTTAATACATATTTTTTAAATAAACTAGCCCAGTGTTTCCTTTTCAATCCATCTGCACCACCAGAGGAGGAAGAAGAGCTGGGACAGCAAACACAGAGGGTGGGGAGGGCACACGGGGTCTCAGCACCGTGAGGGTACGGAGGAGAGAGCTGTGGGCAGGAGGGGTGTAGGGAGCAGGAGGGAGGCGGTCCGGGGGGCACGGCTGACTTGCCCTGCGGTTAACTCCGAATCCCCTGGTTCCAGCTGCTGCTGTCAGATGTGTCCCTGCCCAGGCACCACGAGAAGCGCGACCTCAGAGTAACATAACGAGGTGACAGGTGAAGTCCTCCTCCCGCCGCTCCCAACTGTGCCACTCTGCAGCCCGCACTGTCTCTCCGGGCCTCACAGAATCTTCTCTGTAAAGAAAAGAACGAGGCTCATGCGTCTCGCACAGCTGTGGCCAGCGTCAATGAGGCGATTCAGGACCGGCCGCGCCAGCCTCCTTTGTTCGCTGCCCCCGCCCCGCAGCCCGCCGTGCACACAGCGGACCTGGCGTTGACCTCCCGTCTCTGACTGCCATCTGCCCCGGCCCCTGTCCTTTCACACACCAGCTTTCTCAACACGGGCGACCCACACTGGCTTCTTTGTCGTTTTCTTTTAGGTTCATGCGGTTGGAAAATATTGCTCTGGAACTTCCAGATCTGAATTGCAATCAGCAGGTTTTCCTGTTAAAAAAATAGATTTCTGGACGCCTCCTCTCCCAGAGCCCAGGGCTCTGCGTTCTTAGAAAGTTCTCCTGAGGATTCTAAAGTATGCTAAGGCATGAGACCACGCAACCCCTATGAGCTGGTGAAGCCCCTTTTAGAGCCCTGCAGGTGTTCAAGGGAGGTCCGTCTTGCAGCAAAAATGCCCCGTGAGTGCTCTCTGCCTTAACCCTGGCTGCATCACGCAGCAGTCAGATGCGTCTGAATCCGCACTCTCAAGAGCCTCTCGTCAATGATAACATTTGCGGCTGATCCCGGGGGGTGGGCTCTGAGTGGGAGCTGCACTCAGCTCCCGGCCAGTGTAATGACTGGTCTCTGAATTGCTGGGCACATGGGGATTACCGTAAGCAGAGAGTATGGAAAGTCATGAGTCCCCGTCACCTGACATTTCAGTGCGGGGAAGGAGTGAAGGGGAGGGCTTCGCCCCAATTTAAACAAGGCTGCTCGCAAGGGAGCAGCACCCACGAAGCACTGGTTATCATTCACCTGGCCCCAGGGCCACGTCTTTGTGCCACAGCTCTGCGCGGGGTTGGAGATGGCAGGACGAGGCACGTTGGAACTTGACAACATGACAACGCACTTTCGTGGGGTGCTGCCTCCAGGCCAGCCCCAAGGCTCAGCCCTTTATAGACATTCTCTCTTTTAATCCCCCAGCAACTGTGTCAGGTAGATCTTATCCTAGTTTTCTGGGACACAGATGAGGAAACTAGGCTCAAAGAGGACAAGAAAATTGCCAAGGTCACTCAGGTAGCAAAAACCCAAAGAGTCTCAATCCAGGGTCTCCACTCTTAACCACCTTTCATCTGCCACCCCCTCCTCTGCTTTTGCTGAGATACAGATACAAATTCCCCGCCAGTGCCCAATTCTCCGGTGGAAATGGGCCAAAACGATGTCAGATAGATCTCACGAGCCCGGGCTGCAATGCCCTGGGTCAGCTCGCGCTTCGCCTGCAATAAAACTGCACCTTGCAGTTAGACTGGGAACCTCAATCGCCAGATATGCCTCTTGATGCAGAAAAACTGATTTCAGGCCTCTGACCTGTCACACCTCTGCAGGACCCTGCCTCCGACGGCAGGGGCAGGGAGGGGCTGGAAGAATACGGCGAGTGGGCAGCACCGGGACTCGGGTACGACCGTCCCATTTCCCCTGTACTTCTTGGGCTCCCCCTCCCTGCGTTTGGAGGCCACTGGCCATGGCCACCTGAGGCTGAGCTGCTGAGGCTTCCAGGAGGGGCACCGAGCTCACACCCAGAGAGCAGGCAAGGCCAAGGGACGAGGCAGGGGCTCCCAGCCTGTGCGTGGAGTGCAGAGCTAATTGAATATTTGTTGTCTTTTGTGAAACAACCTTTTCTCAGCCCTCCTCGTCCTGCAGGTCTGGCGCCTTCACTGCAGCTGGAGCCTCCCAGCAAAACTTCGCTCCCAGGACAGGACTTCGGGAGGAAAAGTGAGACTCCAAAGACTTTGATCTGGCTACAGCTCTTCAGCTTGGTTTGGAAAGAGGTAAAATTGTTTTGCACCTTTTGATAACTAGCAGAAGAAAGGGAATGTTTGTCTTACCTTGTGTTTGGTTTCAGTGACCTCTTTATTCCCAGAATCAAGTTATTCCAAAGCCCAAACACTTAAAACTTTAGTGCTTTTATTTTACAAGACCTACGGGTGTACTCCAGCCACTTGAAAACGTTCATCAAAGCCCAGAGTGGAGTGTTTCAACCCTGGGGGGACATCAAAACCCCCCAGGAGGCCTACATCCAGCCACGATGGAGTAACTAGACACGAGCTCTGAAACAGCCTCCAGACAGTGCACAACAGCAGTGCGGAAACACGGAACCGCGACCCCTGAGAGAGGGGAAATGAGAGAGGTGAGCCCAACAATTGTCCCCACCTGGAGGCAGTGTCCAGGTCACAGCTAAGGGAAGGGAAACTTCTCAGAGCCTGGGGTCTCACTGGGCAGAGGGGGCAGATGCAGAATTCAGAGAGGCACTGCAGCTGGAATTTGTGAAGAATGGGGAATGCAAGGAAAGAATGTTCCAGTAACCTGCAGGGGAGCCCTCAAGCCTTTGGCTGAATACTAACCTGCATCTGCTTGGGAGAAAACTACCTGAAACCAGGAAAAGAACTACCAGAAAGTGGTAGGTCTGACAATTCCAGGACCTCACACAGAGCTGGAAGCAGTTCATGTTCCCACCGGCCTAAGTGCAAAGATCTTGTCACACCTGAGACATCGGGTAAAGTCCTCAGAAGGCCCATGTCTTAATAGTGTGTTAAATTAGCCCTACATCAGGGTTTCTCAGCCTCAACACCATGCACATTTGGGGCTAGACAATTCTTTGTTGGGGCTTGTGGCACTGTCCTGTGCATTGTAGGAGATTAGCAGCATCTCTGGCCTCTACCTGCTGGATGCCGACAGCATCTTTTCCCAAGTTGTCACAATCACACTGTCTCTAGACATTACCATACATCCCCAGGGATATTCAGACCTGCCCCTACACATCTTAAACATGAGCCTCAAAAGGATCGAGCTGTTTTCAAGTAACTTAACAACAAAATCAAGCACCCAACAATGTAAAATCCACACTATCCAAAATTCAATTTAAAAACAACTTGGTATGTAAAGAAGAAAATATGACCCATAATCAGGAAGAAAACCAATCAGTAGAAACTGGTGCAGAAATAACAGAGATGATGATGAAACAAGCAGACGAGGGCCTTAGAACAGCCGAACAGGCGGAGGAAAGCACAGACGCGGGGAGCAGAGAGGTGGGAGGTGAAAGTAATCACTTGGTAAGTGTCTTTGTTGTTCGTTGTTGCTGCCTCCGGGCTGCTCTGGGCCCACTGAGTCACAGTAGCCTTGGCCCGGGCACAGGTATAGACAGTTTTTAAAAGTTCACCATGATTTTTATACCCCACCAGAACTGAGCACTACTGGCTAAATCCCCTTTTAAAAAAATTAAATGAGCAGGAAGTGGAGATGGAAATGAAGATGGAGGTTTTGAAAACATTGAGAGGCAGGGCCAAATAGTGATTTCCAAGCACAAAAACCTTTCCTGACTCTTCTAATGATTACACGTGTTAGAAACTGTCACCTATCGGAAGACAGATGGGCGAGCCCCAGCTCGTGTCCCTCAGCCTGCGCCTGTCATCAGAAAGGTCTCGACAATCAATTAGGAGACGCCTAGTCGCATTCAAACTCGGGGAGACACAAGCCCATCGCCGAACTCCACGTGACTTCCCTTCCAAAAGTTGGTGAAACCGCCCGAGCTCAGCCATGTGGGGAGCCTCAGGATGTGGACTGGAGGCAGAGCCCAAACACAGCCCATTTCATTGCCCAGTCATGGCTATGTTGCTGTCTGAAGTTTATCAAAAACGTATGCAGGGGGAGACATCCCCTTAACGCACTGTGTTTCTAATGGTTTTGGGCATCTTAGAACCAGCAGGGATAGAGGCTTTGCAAACACGAACCCAGGGATCTTCAGCATCCGTCCTGCTATCTGCTTCTAAGCCCAGTTGCTTGTCAGCACGGCAGGTTCCGCTCGTTGTTCACAAGAAAAGGCAGTTTAAGTAAGGGGATGAGTATGGCTGGAGCCTCCCCAGACTAGAGTTACACCAGGTCACTGCTTATCCCCGGAGAGAGGTGGCTTCTCCAAGCGTTAACACAGCTCAGGACTAAGTCAATGGTTTTAGAAAAATCCCAGTCTACAAAACTTACACTCAGCTCAAGCATATTTACTGGTCCTTGTGAGAAGAACTTGAAATCCGTAAGGTTTTTACAGAAACAAAATCTCCAAAATTCACTTTCATTGGGGACTCCACCGGTTTCTTTAATCCAGCACCTTTGTGCACTGAGAGTTCATCCCAGTGACCTTGCTCATTTGTCACCCCATTGGGTACTTTACGGTCAGAGCCCAGGGCAGGGCAACTGATGGCCTTGGGGTTGATGGAAGAGAAAGAGTCACAGAGCTGAGTCCAATAGCAAGACCCAGAGGCTGCTGACTGGGCTTGCTCTCCAGTGCTGCTGGGGAAATTGAGCAAGAAGTTTCCTTCTTTCTAGGTTTCCTAATCTAAATGGTGCTGACATGCTCTAGTGGGAACAATATGAAGGATGGTTCAATGGATGTGGAATATTTTAAATTCTGAAATGTTTGCTATTGTAAGTCAAGAGGGATAGGAGGGCCAGAACGCGTGCAGTGGTTGGCAGACTTGGCCTGCCCGTGAGCCGAGGAAGCGTGCCCTGCCGGGGCCACTTCTGGAGTCCTGGACACAGTGAGGCCCAACCAGCCCATCGGATTGGTTGCTTGGGGAAGGGGGGTGGTGGTTTCTGGCAATCATTTTAACCTTGGTGGCCCAGTTGTTGGCAGTAAATAGCAGTAGGGGCTTGTGCCACACATACAAAAAGGTAGCTGTGACTGCCAGTACGTTTGAAGTGTTTTATAATCTCCTGCGAAGATGCACTTTTTCTCATTGTCATCGTCAGTGTGGCTACAGGAATAAATGACATTTTATGCATGAAAAAAGTGGGGACGCAAGAGCCGCTATTTGCTACGTAGGGTTTTAAATGGAGCCATGAACACTTTTGTAAAATGCATGATAATATATTTCAACAAGTTTTTCTCTCTTTGGAGGACTGGAAAATAACCTCAATGAAAATTATACAATGATAAAATTCTGTCCCCATCTGATTAATTACTTATGAATAATAACATCTCTGATTTCTTTCAATTATATTCTAATTGCACACCTTTTGCTCTGGTAGATTGGACAATGAAGTAATGAACAACTATTACTGAATTTAATTAACACCATCATTTCTGAGGCCTTTGCATCTCTGCTGTGAACATGGAAATTCATACTCCCAGGGCTGGAACTGGAAAACCAGCTTTGGATCCTGCAAAACCTGTTCCTTCCACATTGTGCTGGTTTCCTTCTGCCCAGTCTGGGGAACAAAGACCTGGCGATTTGCCGGCATTCGGCATTCGTGGGAAGGCTTTCCTAATAACAGCATCAATATTCAGAAAGGTTACCTTTTCATAAAGCATTAGCAGTGTGCATGTTACATTTATCAAAAGAGATGGGTAAGTGAGCTATATGGGAGTCGATTACAATGTCGTTCATAATTTATTCCAGGTACAATAAAGAGCTGATAGGATTTCATGCATATTTACTTTCCGAAAAGAGAACTGCTTGCAGCTGATACAAGTTGCAGAATACGAATATGTTTCAGAGCAGTGTGTTTATCTCACTTTAACATTTTAAATCTCCAAAGTTCTCCTTTTTTTTCACAGAGTTGTCTCTGCTTAAAAATTAGAGCTCACTCTCAAAAACTAAAAGACCATTCTTACCGGCCTAACTTGAATGATTCTATTTAACTCCATCAAGGCAAGCCACATACATTCTCCTGCACAATACATCAGGAAACAAATGGGAATTTGCTTTTAAAGGCGGATGATTGCAAACTTACAGAGCTAAGAATATTTAATTCAAAGAAACATACTGCAGTTTCTACATGTGGATACAAATTGCCCAACTTGGTAGTCTTTGGAGCACCATTCAATGTTTATAAAGGCAGACATGTGTCCTGTGTAAATTACATTCATCTGATATGCTTCCCCCTCCCCATTTCAAAAACTGAAATCAGTTAAGAAATGAAAAAGTCTTTTCCAAATCCCTTGGGAAAGTCTACATGCAGATGTGATTAGTTTATTAGACCAGAGAAAACACCCGGCTGTCTGTCTGAAGAGCAGCAGGTCCCACTCTCTCTGAGTCACCCGTGCGTCCCCCGCGCCCACCCAGGCTCAGCGTACCTCATATCTGCTGGCCGTCTGTTCGGCCGTCTTCAAGCCTTGACACATACGGATGATGCAAACTTTGGCTCTTCTCTGGGAGGGAAACCAGTTACTCTTCACAAAATCCATGACCATCACATGGTTTTTCAACTCTGTACTAAAAGTTTTTATCTGAAAAGTTCGATGCACGGCCGTTTCCACGTAGCGGGCAGCGTACCCCTTCTGATGAGTTTTTGTAGGAATTCCAGAGTGCTGCATGATACTCAGAATCTTGTGACTTCAGCTGGCGAGCTGGACAAACACAATTTTCTTTGTTTAACCCAGGTATTGAGTGCAGCAGGAGGGACTTGGGAAGTGCCCCAGCTCGGACCTGTCCCAGGGTTTTCCAACTCCAGAGCTAGTTGTTCCAAAATCCCCGTTGCAATGGTGAAGGATATGGATGTGGAAACCTCACAGATGACCCTTACATGCCGTTAAAAAAACAAACCAGAAACAAACAAACAAACTCCTTGCTGCCGTCTGTCTGTCTCCAGCCTCACGCCTGAGTTCTCGGGTCCCTTGACATCTTCTCTGATTTCAAAGAAACCTTTCTCTTTCCCATTGCGTTCAAGTTTTAAACACAGAATTCGCCTGGTTACTGAGAGGTTCGATATGTTTTTCAGGCTCTAGCCCCTCAAATCCAAATAAATTATTTACAGGGCTCTGTCCAAAGGAACCAGGAGGAATAATTGTTGCCTTTTAGAATTCCTGCTTTTACTTGCCAGCGTGAAAGGAACGAGCGCAGACTGCCTGCCAACACGAAGAGTGTCCTCAGCTGGGCAGAGGAGAAGAAACACACTCAAACGAAAACGAGAACTCCCGGCACAGAAGCAGCAACGGCTGCAAGTGAGCATGAGAAAAACTGTGTCCCGCTGAGTGGGGGACGTGCACTGGCTCCTGTGGTGGCTCCGGTCCTGCATCAACCGTGGGAAGTCCCCTCACCACCCTGGGCCTCAGTTTCCCCATGAGGAGAATGGGAATGAAAATCCCCTACCTGCCACTTACGGGGTTATCGTTAGGATCTGGCCGGCAAAACAGTGAGAAAAGGACAGCATGTAGCAGAGTCATAGTAGGCATCATTCAGCGCAATTGCGCATTTTCTGCCGAAATTATTTTGCATGTTGTATTCTCATCACATATAATATAGTGGAGCTTTATATGATACTAATAATTATTGGATTGAATCTCAAATCATTTAGAAATGCAGATCCATGATATATTCCTCACCTTTTTATGTTTGGTGCCATTTCTGTGAACCTAGTAATTTCGAGGTGAATGGCAAGCCTTGCATCAACGGTGTGCACCAGGAGGAAGGATGACAAGGACAGTACCTTGGCCGTCTCCCAAGTCCACACACGGGGCTCTTCTCCACAGGTGACATGCTCTTGGTTTTTGGCAGTGATACCCTCTTGAATAATTAATTCACCTGCCGCACGTTAAAAGCCACAGAGAGGCTAAATGACGAAGGGCCTCCCTGTAACATTCCTGAACGCAGAGCTGCAGTCCTAACAAGAACCACGCTCCTTCCTGCTGTCGGTAGAAGCTTTGCAAATCCCACTGAGGGGGCTACAGCTCGGGCCGTGCAATGCTAAACTTCTACCTTCGAGACAATGGAAACATTTGTTGAAGCTGAGAACTAAAATGAAAGAGGAGATCGAAACACCTTAGATCCCATTAGGCCAGCGTGCTTCTTTGAGTGTGAAGACAACAGACCCACAGGGACTAAATGGTGGCCCAAGGTCACACAGTGAAGTGGAGCTCTCTGTCTTTTACACGGAATGCTGCTGCCCAGTTCTGCCCCAGGATGGGCAAAGAGGGGTCTCTGCAGATGGAGGCCCTTTCTGTCTGGGCCACTGAGGCAGAAGGGGACTCACGTCGTTCCATCCGATCTCGGAACTGTCACTCCTCATGCCCGGCAGGGCCACAGTCACCAGGGTCCTGTCACTGTGCTGTCTTAAAGACAGTCTGTAAGTAACAGGACCCGTGTTCCTTCTGGGGCTTACAGAGCCAGCCCCGCAACCTCAGACAAGCTGCAAACCTACCCTTGCCTCAGTTTCCCCATCTGCTTAGTAGTAACAAAAATAGTGCCTTCCTCAATGCGCTGCTGTGAAGACTGAAGCAGCTGGCACTGGCAAAGTGCTCGGGACAGAGCCTGGCACTGGCCACCTGCTTGACAGACACCAGCAGTTGTCACCCCCAGAGGCAGAGACTTTAAACACGGTAAATTGCCAGACACATCATTAATAGTAAAGAAGGAGGATGGTTGAGGAGAAACAGGAACTAACGTGGCCATCACAAGACACTGTTTCCAGGACCCCTCTGCCATGAGGAAGGTGCCCCGGAACTTGGGCAGGTGGCCGGCCTTGATTTCCTCAAGTGTGACATTTAGCTAGCATCTCCCTGAGCAGGCTGCTGCAAACATTGTGTTAGGCGGGTAGTGTATGTGAAACTATTTTACAAACTATGTATTTTTTAAAAACTATACTAATGTCAAATGTAAATATATATATATTATATATTTGCCAGACACAAGCACAAATCGAGCTGGTTCCCACCCAAAGGCCAGGAAGTCAGTCACATCTGCAGTCCCAAGAGAAGGGCAGCATCGGGCAGTGCTACGCCACCACATTCACGCAGGTTGCCCAAGGACTCCAAACACTTTTTGGTTTGCCCAGAGCTCTGTCCTCCTGAGAATGGATTCCCCCCCCACCCCAAACCCACCCACGCGGTCCCCATGGGAGCTGGCCTGTCTTACAAGAACACCTTATCTCTGACCTCATTGACTGGTTCAGATAGGGCCAGTCAGAGCTTATCCTTGTTTTGGTGACTATTGGAGTGTCCCCAAAATTCATATATTGAAGCCCTAACCCCCAATGTGATGGTATTTGGAGATGGGACCTTTGGGAGGGAATTAGGGTTAAATTGGGTCATGAGGGTGGGGCCCTCATGATAGGATTGGTGGCCTTATGAGAAGATGAACAGGGATCTCCTTCCCTTCCCCACCCCTCCTTGTAAGCACAGAGGAAAGGCCACATGAGGACACAGTGAGGAGGTGGCCAATCGCAATCCAGGAAGAGAGGCCTCGCGGGAACCTAATGCTGCTGGCACCCTTATCTCAGACCTCCATCCTCCAAAACTGTGGGAAAGTTCTGTTGTTTACGCCACCAGTCTACGGTGTTCTGCCATGGCAGCCTGAGTTAACTAAGACGATTTAGAGACCCTCAGTGTTGGGTGTCAGCTGACTGGCCCCAGGGTGAGCCCCTGGCCCACGTAAGGCAACGAGGGTCTGTCCTGGAAAACCTTGGTCCTGGAACTGAGCAAGAGGTGGTGCAGAGGCTGGGAGATGGACACGTCAACCAATGCTGGTGCAGGTGGCAGCTGTCACAGAGAGAGGCAGAGGCCAGAAATAGGAGCTTCCAGATGGTTCTGGAACCCTGGGTCCTACCCAGATTACACCATGACTGTGTGTTCAATGAGAGACTCTAGTAACTTTATAATACTTTCCCCTTCAAACTTAAGCTATTTGGCTTGGGTTTCCATTAACTTGCAACCAATAGAGTTTGGGATAATCTTTGAAAATTCATTCATTTATTAAACAAACAGATGTGAAGTGCTTTTGTGCCAGGCACTGCACAAGGCTCCAGATATTCAGAGATGAAAGGGAGTTCACTGTTCGGCAGCAGGACAAATGCCTGGACAAGCAGTTACTCAAAGCACAAAGAACGCTTCCTATGGGAGTTTGCACCAATGTGACAGGGACCCTGAGAAACCCTCCTAGAGGAAGGGATATGGCACTGAGTCTCAATCGATGACTGGCTTTACAGCGTCCCCATGCTTAGCACTGCAGGGACAAAAGTCATCTGTAGGGCACCACTTTCCACGCTCTGCTCATACATTTTGTCATAAAGCATTCACAGCCGAGAATGAGGAAGCATTCATTGAAGCCACATTTACTGCAAATAATCATCAGTCTCATGGAAAACAACTTCCTGAATCCTTTGCCATTTTTTCTTAGAGCAAATAACTCAGTCGACTACTATAAAAGTTAGATCTCTGACCTTATTAATGTCCTGCAGAAGATCCTATTTAATTTCCGTAAATTGGTCCCTGGGGTGACTCACTAAAACTGTAACATTGTTAGCAATTGCAATCCAATGACACCAAATCAACATAAAGGAGCCTTGAATGTGTTTAGTGTTGAAATATATGGGAAATTAATCTCTTACTTCTCCCTTGCCCCCGATATGCTGTGAGGGCTGTATGGGATATGCATTGCAGTATTTAAATAATGAATTATTCAAAAAGAAAAGGAACTTCAGGTACCTGGTACCAGAAATCATGCCTGTGAATTCTTAATCTGTCCTCCGATGGGATTAGCATTTACGACTGTGAAAGACGCCCTAATTATGCAGAATTTCAGAGTTGATTTTCTGCAGGGCCTGCGCAGATCTAAAAAGCATTAGGCAACAATAAAAACAGATGACTATGAATTTCTGAATTCATAATTTAGCTTTCCTCATGGGGGAAATGGCACTTTTATTTATGGGCACTTCACTCATCAGGTGGGTGCTGGAGTTTTTCTCCTTTCTCCGAGGCACAGTGCTTGCTGCAAGCGAATCTAAACAATCATCCTTTCAAAATGGATGTGTGGAGTGTACAGGGCTGTCTGACATAGCACTGATGCAATATATTTCTCCTCATTAGGCCCCACCCGCGGGGATGCTGGAATAAAACAAAAAGGACAGAGAATAAAATGGTGCAATTAAGGGATCCTGGACCTTTTAACCAGGTTAGGAGGAGGATGCAAGTTTTCTTGATGAATTCCATTCCTTCAGCAGATTTCTCAGCTGTGCTGGGCTACAGCACTGATATGACAGGGAAGGAGTAATCGTCCCAGTGATCGGTTGTAGGTGCTCAATAATTATTTGTGTAATGGATGAATGAAAATAAAAAGTATCAATTATCTTATAGGCATATCTTTTTGCTTTATGTAAATGGAAAACTTTTCTTCTACTTGTTGATACAATGTTTGGAGACTAAGATAATTTGATATTTCCCCGAACTTTCCAAGGGCAAGTGCAAAACACAGGAGAAAACTGGAGCAGAAGCACAAACAATATTGCTGCATTTATCCACAATATTCATTTTCCCCGCTTCTCGCAAGCAATCAATAATCATTTATTTAGCACCCACAGGATGTTCAGCTCTGTGCCAACTACACCGATTAAATATTCAAAGCCATTTCTAACAGCGCTGAAAACCAAAGCAACCATGGTTAGGGAGAGCTCACGTATCCCTCCTCCACACTCATGGGGAGGAGTGAGCTATATGAAGACAACAAATGGTATCTTCATATTTTCCTCCCTTCCAATGTCTCCAGTAGATTTTGAATATAAAGAAAATCATGACTTTGTCAGAAACTGTTTGATTTTAAAGCATATATGTTGGCAAGCAGCAGGTAGGGGCAAAGATTATGGTTGAGGTTTAAGAAAACATCAAACTGAATCTGCTATTTACATTCCAGGGAATTTTACTCAAAAGGAAACCCAGAGTGTCTGTCACCAGCTGCTGCCCCCCAGTGAAGACGGCCACGCGTCCTCCCGACCATGCACAAAGGGCAGCTCCTTTGCTGCAGGCCAGGCTGAGCAGGTGAAGGACAGGGACCTATTTCTGTGCCTGAGGGTGGACACACCACTTTTTCCACATTTACTTCCTACAAGCGCATTCACTGTCACTCTTGCCACGGTTTCTTGCTCGGGTGAATTAATTTTTCAATGAGTTGTGCAGTATTTATCAGCAAAACACCCAAGCCCCAGGCGAAGCCGCAGGCTTAGACAGTGCAGCCACTGCCAGCCCATCCTGGACTTGCCCAACTCCGATGCCCTCTCCCACTGGGACAGAAGGTGGGGATCCACACCTCCAGTGCAGAGTGGCAGGCACCTGCATGGATGAGCCTCTGACTCCAGGCCACTCTGGGGTCCCTCTCTTGTTGCTTATTGAAAGAGAATAGCCCACCATGAGTCAGGCCTTCTATGGTTCGTGCCAGGTGGTCTTGTCCTGGTTGGGGTGGGGCTTTCTTTGAGCCCCAAAGGATCTGCTCATTTGATACCAAGGTGATAACCCTGAGATTCTCTTTGACATTATTGGGGGGACACACATGGCTAATTGGATCACTCCCCAACAGCAAGACCAACAATGGGTATGAGAACCCTGATCTCCCAAACATCATTATAAAAACCGGTTCCACATAAATGATTATGTCCTTAACAGTCCCTGTGACAGAAGGTGAGAAGACAGAGGGAAATAAAATTTAACTTAAAAATGTATATATATATATATGTAGACACTTATACACATACATATACACACATACGAACGCACTCATGAAGACATGTGACCGTCCATGTGTGTTTTCTGAAAATGAAATAGGCCCACTATAATTTACCTTTTGGGACATTTCATATAAATATAAGTAAGAATTTTCTAGCAACCCCAACTGTCTAGCAATGAATGAGACCAGAGTCTGCAAATCATGGCCTGAAGGGTAAATGTGGCCCACTGCCCACTTCTATACATAAAGTTTTATTGGCACACGGCCATGTCCATTTGTGTACATACTGTCTATAGTGTCTTCTGTCTTCATAGGATGGCAGAGCTGAATAGTTGCAACACAGGCTGTATGGCCTCCAAAGCCTGAAATATTTACTATTTAGCCCTTGACAGAAAAAGTTTGCCACTCCCTGAAGTGAGACCAGCTGGAGAGGGAGTGAGCTGGCATGACAGCAACCGCCGGCTTTGACCACAGCAGGTGGACCAGCCCAGGGTTTACCAACCCCACCTGTGCAGCAGCATCACTGGATGCCTCCGAAAATCTAGACTCCCAGGCCCCACCTGGGCCCTGAATCAGAAGCTCTAGGTGGGCGAGTGAACGGGCGGTTTCGGGAAGCACCAGTTGGGTCCCAGCGGTTCTGATGCCAACATCTCACCTCTCCTTCCATTTCTACGCTTTTCCCAGAGCGTGACCGTGCATTTCCTTGTTTGGTGTGAAGATGCGATTATCATGCTCATTCTGTAGATGAGGAGGGCGTGTGCCCATCAGCGGTGGGGCCAGCGCTCAGACTGAAGGGCAGAACCTCCTCCATCAGCCCCCTGATCACTTTCCATGATCTCTAAGATCTGTGACCCTGTAATGTCCCAAATGAAACAGGAAGGGAAGCCTCAAAGACAGAGCCAGCTTGTTTAGCACACAATCTTCGAATGCATAAGCTTGGAGTTTGCTGTGCCACAGGAAAGCAGGGTATCTATTCGAGGAGCTGAGCCTGGCACAGGTCGGCAAGTTCACATATTCACCCATTCGGTAAACATTGCCGAGTGCCGGGCACCAGGATAGGACAGGGCTGCGACCAAGGAGAAGACAGCATGGCCCTGCTTTCATGGAATATTCTAAAAGAGTTGGGGGAGGGTTACCCAGATAATTCCATGAATATGGAACTTGCATTTGGGTCTTGCCAATCACACCTCCCCCAGTCCCCATTCCCTGAACCTCTCGGTGTCTGGCCCTCTCCTTCCCCATACGCAGCCCTCAACTCAGACGGCATTTTCCCAAAGGACCTTCCCTGGCTAAATGCCCCCTGGGACATAAACTTCGGGAGAGCGGGGCCTGGTCTCAAGTGTGCTGGTGGTCTTCCATGGTAATCCTTTCTCCCTCCCTCCCCAGCTCACTCCCTCCATCCCCCCTTTCCCTCCTCCTATCCACTGCCTAAAAAAACATGCATGAATGATGAGGTTGTGCCAGGGTGTTAAGAATGTGGGTATTGAGGGGTATCGCCCTAAAAAAAGGACTCACAGAGATCAGACATCCTTGTCAATACTTGGAAATGAATAAGCTTTGTGTTACACACATGGCACCTAAGCCCACGTGTGGAGACCTCTAATGCTGAAGAGGACGTCTCTGCACCATCCGATCTCCTCCACCCGTCTCTGGCTCACACTGTGCAGGCTTTAACCAGCTTTGCGCAGGGCCTTCTTGGCCAACTGGGGGACAAGTTTGATGGGTCCAGAGGACAGGCCTGAGATGCACTTCACGAGGCCCATCTGAGACACCCACGTGCTGCTTGCTTTGGTCTTTCCACCTTCCCAGCCTCATGCCCCTGGTTCCTCACCCACTCCTGCTGCTGGGCTAGGCTTCCCAGGTCAACCACTGCTGTGAGGGTTTTCTCAGGCTCTGCTCTCAGGAAACCCAGGATGAGCCCAATTCCAACTCTCCGCCCGGCCCTTGAATTCTAGTGTCCCAGGCACTTTGGTGGAGCCCTCGCTGCTTTCCTCTGGATGAGAATCAGAATCTCCACCGGTCCTCCTAAGTGGCTCACATCAAAATTCCAATGAACATTTGTTAAGTGCGACTGTACAACGGCTACATCCACATACATGAGTAAGGAACAGTTCTTGCCAAGGTCCTTGAATCAGCCCTTGTCGAAGAACGTTGGGGGTGTGATGCGGTGGTCCAGGAGCTCTGCCTTTCAGCCTGAGCTCCCCTCGCCAGGAGGGCCGTCACTCGGGCACGGTGGCCGGTCACGGAGAGGCTGAATGCAATGCCCTGGCTTTCCTCTGATTCCAAACTACCTTCAAAGGGGGTATAAACCTGAGGAAATACCACCAAGGTGCCATTTTTAAACACATACCACAAGAGTACAGGGCGATCTTCTGCTGTGTTCAAAAACACAGAGTGAGTGGGTAGACGCAGGCCGAGCATTTGCCCCAGTGGGCATCGCTGTCTTGGAGTCAATTTGTGGCACAAACAAAAGGGACTAATGCCTTAACAGTGAGCTCCTGTCTCCTGCTCCTTCTCCAAAGCAGGCCTGGGGCACTTTGAGCCTGGCACGAGCCCTGTCCCGCCATAGGCAGGGCGCCCCCCCCTTGTAGGATTCTGCCCGTGTTGGGACAATGGGTTTCTATTTAACAGTTCAGATACAATGCAGCAAAATGCACACCTCTCAGAGCACGATTCCATTTCTGTGCTGCCTTTGAGGTGATCTCAGGCCCTGCTAGGAAATCCATGAAAGGTGCCCGAGTGATCTCTTCATTGCTGGTGGACCAGCCTCTACAGCCCGATTACAGCTGAGATGCCTCCACCTGTCCAGGTGGACGGAGGAACTGGGCACCACCACTGAGCAGGCGGGAGGATGAGGCCAGCCGGGAAAAGCTGTCCAGCATCTGTGTCCAGCACTCACTGTCCCCTTCCTCACTTCCTGTGCCCAGACACCCGCCCTGGGCGAGGCCACCTCACTGAGTGAGTCCATCCCCTCCCCGCTCACTTGTCCCTGGTGGGTTGGCATCCCTGCCTCTCTCCATTCCGGGCTGCACCGCCTGGCCTGGGGGGAAATGGGCCCCGAATCTATTCTCCTCCCTGCCCGGCTGAGCACAAAGCACTCCCTCCTCGGGTTTCCAGCGCGCTTTCTCTTCCCCGGCTTCTGTTCCCTGATCCTCCTGTCGGCTAAGGGTTGGCTGAGGGTTTCTCTGTTCCTCACCCTGCAGTTAAAATTCAAATCAGATGACAGCCCTATTTGTAAGCAAAGAAAACAGGCTCCTATTGGAGAACTGAAATGAAACAAGGAATGTAGGGCCAGACCAGTCAAATGCCCTTTTAAAAAGGATGAAAATACGAACTCTGAGTGGTTTTTAAAGGAAGAATCCATATAGTCGGCCATTTGCAAGGGCTCAAGTAGCTTTAAAAGTTACAGTGCGGGTTCTTTGTGGATTCTGGTTATTAGGCCTTTATCGATGTACAGTTCGCAAATATTCCCACCCATTCTGTAGGCTATTTGCTCTGCTGATTATTTCCTTAACTGTGCAGAAGCTTTTTAGTTTAGTCAAATCCCACTTATTTATTTTTGTTGTTGCTATGATTGCCTTTGGGGTCTTAGTCATAAATTCTTTGCCTAGGTCAATATCAACAAGTGTCTTTCCTACATTTTCTTCCAGAATTTTTATGGCTTCATGCCTTACATTTTTTTATCCATCTTTAATTAATTTTTGTGAGTGGTGAGAGATAAGGGTCCTGTTTCATTCTTCTGCGCGTGGCTGATTTTCCCAACACCATTTATTGAATAGGGTTTCTTTTCCCCAGTGTACACTGTTGTCTGCTTTGTCAAAGATCAGTTGGCTATGAGCAGATAGTTTTATATCTGGGTTCTCTATTCTGTTCCATTGGTCTATGTCTCTATTTCTGTACCAATACCGTGCTATTTCATTTGCTATAGCCTTGTAATATAGTTTGAAGTCTGGTAATGTGATGCCTCCAGATTTGTTCTTTTTGCTTAAGATTGCTTTGACTATTCAGGCTCTTTTCTGGTGCCAAAGTATACAATAATTTTTTCTAGATCTGTCAAGTTTGATATTGGTATGACATTTTAATTGGGATTGCACTGAATCTGTAAATCACTTTGGGTAGTATGGACATTTTCACAATGTTGATTCTACTAATCCATGAGCATGATGTGTTTTTCCATTTGTTTGTGTCCTCTCTGATTTCTTTCCTCAGTGTTTTCTAGTTCTCCTTGTAGAGATCTTTCACCTCCTTGGTTAAGTCTATTCCTAGGTATTTTATTTTCTTTGTAGCTATTGGGAATGGTATTGAGTCTTTGATTTGACTTTCAGCTTGACTGTTATTGGTGTATAGAAATGCTACTAATTTATGAGCATTGATTTTGTATCCTGAGACTTTGCTGAATTTATCAATTCCAGGAGCTTCTAAAATGGCTTTTATTAAAAAGTCCAGAAACAGTAGATGCCGATGTGGATGTAGAGAGAAAGGAACACTTATAAACTGTGGGTGGGAGTGCAAATTAGTACAACCTCTATGGAAAACAGCATGGAGATTCCTCAAAGAACTAAAAGTAGACCTACCATTCAATCCAGCAATCCCTCCACTGGGTATCTACCCAAAGGAAAAGAAGTCTTTTTATCAAAAAGACACCTGCACTCGAATGTTTATTGCAGCACAATTCACAATTACAAAGATGTGGAATCAACCCTAGTGCCCATCAATTCATGAGTGGATTAATAAAATGTGGTACATGTATACCATGGAGTAGTACTCAGCCATAAAAAAGGATGAATTAATGCGTTTTGCAACAATTTGGATGGAACTAGAGACCATTATCCTAAGTGAAGTATCTAAAGAATGGAAAAACAAACACCACATGTACTCACTATTAAATTGGAACTCACTGATGAGCACACATGTGCACAGAGGGAAGTAAAACTTAGTGGAAATCAAGCAGGGGGGAGCGGGGAGGAGAAGAGGGGCAAAAACTTACCCAATGGGTACAACAATTACTGTCTGGGTAATGGGCACACTTATAGTCACGACATAAGCACTAGAAAAGTGATCCATGTAACCAAAAATGTTTGTACCCCCTAATATTTTGAAATAAAAAAAAAGGAAAAAAAAAAGTTAGAGCTCAATTCCTGTGAAGAATAGGGGCGGGCCTTTTGGCATCTTAGCTGGGAAAGGACTCACTCATCGTCCATTGCTCAGCCCCGCAGCCCTCACCTGGCTCCCTACTGGTCAGCGTCCAAATGCTCAGGCTCACCCCTCTGCCTCGACCCTGCGGAAGCCAGCGCCTTTCACTCCCTGCATCCCCTGGAATTTCAGAGAGGCTGTGTCTCCTCTTCCCTCACGTATTCACCCCACATACATTTCCTGAGTGCCCCCCAGATGCCAGGCATGGTTCTAGGCACCAGGGATGCAAAGTTGAATCAAACATGGTCCCCAACTGCGTGCTGCCGGTGGGAGTGTAGAACTGTGCAGCTGCTGTGGAAAACGGCATGGCGGCTCCTCAAAAACGTAAACAGAGAATTACCATACAATCCAGCAATTCCACTTCTGGGTCTGTGAACGTACTGAACGCCACTAGTGAACTGTACACTTAAAATGGTTAAAATGGTAAAGTTCATGTATGTATATTTTATCACAATTAAAAATAATTTAAAATCCAGGCCTGGTGATGTGCACCTGTAATCCCTAAAGAATTGGAAGCAGGGACTCAAACAGATATTTGCACACAAATGTTCACAGCAGCCTAAAGGTGGAAGTCACCCAAGCATCTACTGATGGATGGATGAATAAACACAATGCATATGTATGAGGCACATACATACAATGGAATATTATTTCATCTGCACAAAGAAGGAAATTTTGACCCATGCTACAACACAGGTAAACCTTGAAGACATTCGTGAACTAGCCCAGACACGAAACAACAAATACTTTATGATTCCACCTATCTGAGGTACCTAGAGTAGAACAGTCAAGTTCATAGAGACAAGAGTAGAATGGTGGTTGCCAGAGCTGGTGGCTGAGGCAGGGAGAGTTGGGGGAACAGGGAGTTTCTGTTTAATAGAGACAGAGTTTCATTTTGGGAGGATGGAAAATTCTGGAGATGGATGGAAGTGATGGTTGCACAACAATGTGAATGTACTTAACGTCACTAACTAAACATACGCTTAACAATGGTTAAAAAGATAAAGTTCCTGTTATTTACATTTTATCACAATTAAAAATAATTTAAAATAGCATCCAGGCTTGGTGGCATGCACCTGTAATCCCAGCTACTCAGGAGGCTGAGGAGGGAGGATTGCTTAAGGGCAGGAGTTCGAGGCTGCTGTGCGGTATAATAGTGCCTGTAGATAGCCACTGCACTCAACCTGGGCGACATAGCAAGACCCTGCCAAGGAAGGTAAGAAATTAGGAAGGGAGAGAGGGAGGATAATAACTTACAAGAAATATATAAATAAAAGCCACAGTCCCTATTCTCAAGTTTCTCCAAGTCTGGTGGCTCTGAGCAATTGTGTTGTCCCCGAAGCTTGTCTGGGCACATACACATAGATTCTGTTGCCATGGAGTGATGATGGAAGAATACATTAAAACTTTATTTGTACTTACTTTTATCTTATCTTTTGAAATATCTGTATAGAACATATGCACAATAGCTTGTGGTCATACTTTATAGACAAATACTTGAGCTGTATCAGGAGAGCCCAAAAAAGTCTTTACGGGTGGGGATGAATGACCACAAGGGGTTTGAGCCCCTTTTCGTGGAGGACGGGTCTCTGCAGAGGGCTGGGGGACACATCCCAGAACTGGAATCGTCCCCTCCCCAGCACAGGGGGAGAGGCGTGGTGGGTTGCAGAGCCTCGTAATCCAGGTTGTGATAACAACCACATGTGGGCAGTGAGGATGTGGCCCTTGGTCCACCAGGCCACCACGCCTGTGCTGGGAAGGGCAGTCAGGGTCCAGAAACAGGCACCTGGGAGACCTCACACCAGCACCGGCTCCCAGTGCCCTGCCCTTTCCTAAGAGGGGTAGGGAGAGATCACACTTTGTCTTTCCGGGCCTTTTTCTGCTGTTCCTGCGACTGCTCGTCATCCTGCAGAACTGGGGCAGCCGAGCCCGGCTCGGCCACTGCAGCCAACACCATCACCTTTGCACCCGGTACCCTAAGCGATGATGGGCCCCCTGCCTACTGGGGTGAGAGCCTGCCATTAGGCGCCCACTGTGGTGATCTCCTTACAGCCCCGCTCTCAAGGAACTTGGGACAGGCTTCCCCAGGACGGCTGGGAGTCTTGGATGCTGCACCGCTACCCAGCGCTGCCGTCACGGTGTCCCTCCCGCCGGCCCTTAGCACTGTCCCAGGCCAGCCCCTGACAAGCCTCTGTCCTGAGTGAGGTCCAGTCCCACCCTGGAGGGAGGGGAACTTGCTGAGGCTTCCCAGGAAAATGCTCTTGCCTGATCTGGGAGACACTTTGCTCCTTGGCTGCGAAGTCTAGAACGTCCATGGTCTTTCTCTCCCGAGGACGAACTGGCTGCAGGGGAGCTGGAGCAACACCCAGAAAGCTGCCAGCATCTCGATTCCTGCAGCACCCAAGTCGAAGCCCCCCTGGGGTCCCCCTGCTACTGCATTGCAGCGCCACATGCAAACAAAGCCTGAATTCTTCAAAAACTCAGTTTGAATCCATTGCTTGCACAAAAACTTCTAGTGATGCACTATCTGGTGTGGGTCCTGTCTCATTCTTACTGCTGGCCTTGGTAGAGCAGGGGACTCTCCCTGGACTTCTCTCAGCCTGGAGCTATTTGCAGCGGAGCGTGGAGTGAGGTGCTGGCTTCTGTTCTCCGTACTCCCTCAGAAGCCGATGCGTTCCACCCTAAGTATCTTTTTTTATTTTTGTAGTTACAGTAAACAGAATTTTTTTTTCCTTTTTTGGATAATTCATTAGTGTAGAGAAACATTACTGATTTTTGCATGACGATTTTGTATCCTGAACGTTTACTGAATTTGTTTTTTGATCTAATAGTTCTTTAGTGGAGTCTTTAAGATTTTCTGTGTATAAGATCATGTCATCTGCAAAGGACAATTTAACTCCCTCCTTGCTGATTAGGTTTTTTGTTTCTGTCTCGTGCTCTGGCCAGGACTTCCAGTGCTATGCTGGGTAGAAGTGGCAAGGGTGGGTAAGCGTCTTCATCTTCTTTCTGATCTTCAAGGAAAAACTTTCGATTTTTCACCCTTTAGTATGTTAGCTGTGGGCTTCTTATCATATATGGTCTTTATTGTGCTGAGGTACATTCTGTCTATACCTAATTTGTTGAGAGTTTTTATCATGAAAAGATGTTGAATTTTGTCAGTGTTTTTTCTGCATCTATTTAGATATGATTTTTGTCCTTCATTCTGTTAACATGGTGTACTGCATTTATTGATTTGCATGTGTTAAACCATCCTACATCTCAGCAATAAATCCCACTTGATCACGGTGAATGATGTTTTGAATTTGCTGTTGGAAAAGTGTAAAAAAGAGTGGTATTAGGTCTTCTTTAAATGTCTGGTAGAATTCAGCAGTAAAGCCTTCAGGTCCTGGGATTGTCTTTAATGGGAAACTTTATTTTTCAATCTCCTTATTTGTCATTGGTCTGTTCAGATTTTCTGTTTCTTCATGATTCAGTCTTGGCAGGTTGTGTGTTTCTAGGAATTTGTCAACTGCTAAGTTATTCAATTTGTTGGCATGTACATATTTATAGTAGTCTCTTGTGATTCTTTATAAGAATCAGTGGTATCAGTTATATCTCCTCTTTCATTTCTGGTTTTTTCTTTTTTTTTTTTTGAGTTTTATTTTTTTCTTAGTCTAGCTAAGGTTTTGTCAATTTTGATTATGTTTTCAAAAAATGAACTTTTAGCATTGTTGATCTTTTCTATTGTTTTTCTAGTCTCTATTTCTGTTCTAATCTTTACTATTTCCTTCCTTCTGCTAACTTTGGGCTTAGTTCATTTTCTTTTTTCTACTTTTTTGAGGTGTAACATTAGGTTGTTTATTTGGAATCTTTCTTTCTGCTTTTTGATGTAGGCATTTATTGCTATAAACCTCCCGCTTAGAACTGTTTTTGCTGTAGTCCGTAAGTTTTTGTGCATTATGTTTCCATTTTTGTTGTCTCAGATATTTTTAAATTTTTCTTTTAATTTCCACTTTGACCCATTGGCTGTTCAGAAGCATATTGTTTAATTTCCATATATTTGTCAACTTTCTAAAATTTCTCTTATTATTGAATTCTAGTTTTACACCATTATGATCAGAAAAGATAACTTAGATGTATTCAATCTTCTTAAATTTGTCAAGACTTGTTCTATGGCCTAACATGTAATCTATGCTGGAGAATTTTCTGTGTTCTTGAAAAGAATGAGTATTCTGCTGCTGTTGGACAGAATGTTCTGTATGTGTCTGTCAGGTCCATTTGGTCTAAAATACAGTTTAGGTCTAATGTTTCCATATCGATTTTCTGTCTGGATGATCTGCCCATTGTTAGAAGTGGGGTATTGAAGTTCCCTGCTGTTGTTGTGTTGTAGTCTGTCTCTCCCTCCAGATCCATTAGTATTTGTTCCATGTGCTTGGATTGTTATATCCTTTTGACCAATTGACCCATTATTATTATATAATGACTTTCTTTGTCTCTTTTTACAGTTTTTGATTTAAAGTCTATTTCATCTAATATAAATATCTCTACCCCTAATCTCATTTGGTTTTCATTTACATGGAATATCTTTTTCTACCCCTTAACTTGTCATCTATGTGTGTCCTTAAAGGCGAAATGAGTCTCTTACAGGCAGCGTACCGTTGGGCCTTATTTTTGCTTTGTTTTTTTAATCTCATCAACCACTCTATGTCTTTTGATTGGAAAATTTAATCCACTTATAGTTAAGGTAATTATTGATAGGTAAAGACTGACTATTGCTATTTTGTTACTTGTTTTCTGGTTGTTTTGTATTAATATATCTTTTTCTCCTTTGCTTTCTCCCTTCCTTTGTGACTGAACCATTTGCTGAAGTGGTATGCTCTGACTCCTCCTGCTTATCTTCTGTGTGTCTACTGTGGGCTGTGGCTCTGTGGTTGCCACGAGGCTTACGTGAAACACCCTGTATACTCCGGCCATTGTTCATCTTCTGACTCCAACCGTGCTTCCATCTGTGCACGAGCCCAGGCCCAGCCGCAACAGACAAGAGCGGGGAGAGGGGAGACTCCGTGTGTTTACCTGGGGCAAGAGAAAGAACCAAGCCCTGCAATTTCTAACACCTCAGCCACGCTCATCAACTCCCATGGTAGCTCATTTTCTTTATATCCCACAAGTCTCTCCATCAGTAGATACAGGGACAATTTTATGTCCTCTTAGACCTCACCCAGTTATGTTTACCAATGCTTCCTGCACCATGATCTTTAATCTGATGAATAGGCTTAAGCCCATTTTTATTTTCTCTTGTCTTGTGCTGCTTTTGTTCTGTCGACCAAGTCACTACGTAGAAAGTAACCAAACTAATGGACGTTTATTCCTCCCCAACTCGGATATCCTGGTTCCATTTATCTTGCTGTTGCTCTTTCACCTGATTTCTTTCAAGGATTACATGAACATCCGCATGTGTTAAATTAGAAAAATACGCAACCTTGTAAGAGTGAGTTATCATTTGCACAAGACACTGCCGCCTGACAGCCTTGTAAGCTGTCGTAGGCAAGTCAGGGCTCAAACATGAAGTTCAAAGCTATCTTGCCATATGCAGCAGACATCTTCCTGGGAAACTCATTGTAAGTCAAGAATATTTTAGCTTGAGTCATGCTTGAAATGCATAAAAGGACCTGGATTTTTTTAAAATAATCTGGTAGTAAGTATTTTCTACAGTTAAGAATGCTTATGAAAATATTAATTACTTGCAAAGGCAGCTCTATGTTTAAGGTATTCCCATGTTTTCTTAAGCAGGTTCTGGCTAACTGATACCTTGCCTCTCCGCAGAGGTGGCCCTTAAATCACATGACCCTGGTTACCACAGGTGATTGGATAAAGAGTGGAGGTTTGATGCAAGCTTGGCCAATCAGATTTTCTCAAAGTAGCCTTGTCATCAAAGTAGCCTCTCAAAGACAGAGATGCAGAGGCCAATCAAGAAGGAGATGTAGACTGAGGCCTGCCATTTTGGGTCAACCAAGAAGAACCACATGCATGGGGATGATCCAAGAAGTCCAGGTGCAGAGAGAGCAGAGAAAAGCACTTTGGCAGCAACAGTGAAAGGGGAGAGAGATGACAGAGCATCCTAACTGGGATCACCTGTCCTTACTGTATTTAGGAGCCACGAAATAGACTTTTATTCCTAACCATAAATTCTGCATTACTTGCCCTTGCACAAGTTGACCATGTCCTGCAGTCACGCAGTCCCACTGGCTAACTGATACCAGGATGCTCTGGACATCCCAGATGCCGCTTCAGGTGATGGAGCACAAATACCCAGTGGCCTCTCATCCACTCATCTTTCTCAACGCTAGAGATTTCTCCCAGGCACCTCTCACTCTCTGCGCTTGCTCTGCCTTCTTTTTTTCTTCCTTCCTAGTTTTCCAGTTGTTCATGAGCAGCCTCTGGAGAAGCTTTGGTGACACACTGCCAGCTATCTTCTAAGAAGAAGCCCAAATCCTCATGATGGGAATTTCTAATTCTTACCACACTCATGCTTTAGTTATAACTGACAGAATTTTCGAGTGCAAAGGAACTTTGTATTAAAAGACCATATGGCCCATATCTACAAGATAATCCTAATGTCAAATATTCTGTTCAATTTGCAACCCATCTATTCTTGTTTTTGTTTCAGAAAACGTTCCCCTTCTTTCTGCTAGGGATCAAAGAGTAAGTATCCAGCTAGTGTCCTGCTGATCTGCACTGCATTCATCAGTAAGTGCATTTTAGGCCACATGTATGTACATGTATGATGCTCAGCAGAGGCACAAGTACGAGAGCCGACCTTCCTGCTGTGCTCAGACTCCTGGGTCCCAACCTTGCAGCCTCAGAAGAGCCAACTGCAGCCACTGCTCGGTGGCACTGAGTCAGATCTATCACAAGTCCACAGTGGGCTGATACACACAGGCAGAGAGGAAAGAGCTAGGAGCGGGGGAGCCGAGTCCCCGATTCCAATTCTGTTAGTAACTGGGTTCTCTCCACTCCCTGTGTCTTTTACCTCTTTCTCCAAAATCAATGGTCTCGAATATCAGACTCACTCAATTTTGTAACTGGAGTTAGCCCTGGGGCTGGCTGCCTCCAATATTGAACACAAGAGAAAACTAAAGGAGTTAAGCAACTTGCTTGGAATCACACAGCCAGCTAGAGGGGCCCTTTCCATTCCTTCTAAATGGAAGCTGTTCGAGGTAAAGATTCCCACCCTGAGGATTACTTCCTGGAGCAGGAGCAGAAACCAGGCAAAAGAGGAGCCACGTCACCTCCCGTAGCTCGGGAAAGCCTCTCACCTGCAGCGGCGAAAGCAGCTTCCTTCCCCGCCGCGTCCCTGCCCTCCCGCCCTCGTCGTGACTGGACCAGGGAGCCCTTCTTCTCGCACGTCTCTCGTCAAGTGTCCCGGCCGCTGGAGCAGATCCCAGGGAGGAGATGCAGATTTCTGGCTGGAGGAATTAAGGGCCGGTTGTACGGCCTGCAAAGCCAGCAGTGACCCTGCCAATCAGACGTAGGGGCCCTGGGGCTCCTGTCCCAGCGTTATCATCTGCCCTATGAAACTAAGCAATGACAGCCTCAGTTTCCTTTTCAGTAAAATGGGGGCACTGTTTGCCTTATTCACCTTAGAGAGCAGCCTGTTAAAGAAAAACTTATTTTAACACTTGGTAAAAAGATCAGGAAGACCTAATTCAAGGCTACTGCAGTAGGAATCAACTCTGTTACGGTGGGGGGGAGGGCGAGCCCAACTTTAGATCCAGCAGGACAGGGGGATTCATAGCCAAGGAGCAGGGCAAGGGGATCGGTGGGTAGAAAATTACTAGGAAGATGATCAAGGTCAGGGGATTCTTGCTAAAGGCAGGCCAAGGACTTACGCCTCAAAGGTGGGGGATAGGACCTTGATCAGATAGCAAGGGTGGAGAGTCTTGCCAAGACTGGGCTGGGCAGCCAAAGATAGGACGGGGTTAAGCCCAAGGCCTGGCCAAACAGAGGGTTCAGCGGAGCCACCAGAACCAAAGAGGACACTCACTCTAACATGCGTGCTAGGGGACTGCAAAGAATGACTCACGTGAGTTTGTTACGTATCTATCTCTTACAGTAATTTGTTATGAGAATTATTTAGAAATAATTGGTGTTCAGTAGCTGGTAAAAGTACAGTTGGTATTTCAAGTCTAATTAAACCAAACACACAATATTCAGGCCCTGGAAATGCCAAGGGACAAGGGTTTCTCAAGCCAATAACGTTATGACCATCTGGTTAACTGCTTTTTGCCATCACCAAAGCTAACAGCCAAGTAGTCAGAGGACCAGGGGGCCGGTCCTGTCCAGATGTCTGAGCGATGGCCCAGCAGTCACCTGCAAGATCGCTCGGATGGCGCCCGCTCACAGCCGGGGAGGCAGTGCGGAGCTCGGCGCACGGAGGGCTGTGCGAAACCCTCCTGGCAGCCTGAGAGAAACAAAAGTAGAAATAGCTCAGAGGACATTTCTCATCGTGTATGATGTCTTCCAAATCATGCTGACGACTGCTGTTTAACAGTTGCCAGGACTTTAGGAGGTGTTTGGAAATCATTTCACAGATTTGAGAACATCACTAAGAAAACAGGTCACCTGGGCCAGATGGGCAGTGTCCTCTGCAATGCTACATTTAAATGCACTTTTAGGGCCGAGCACAGTGGCTCACACCTATAATCCTGGCACTTTGGGTGGCCAAGGTGGGAGGATCACTTGAGGCCAGGAGTGTGAGACCAGCCTGGGCAACATAGAAAGACCCTGTCTCTGCAAGAAAAAAAAAAAAATTAGCTAGGCATGGTGGTGTGTACCTGTAGTCCTAGCTACTTGGGAGGCTGAGGAGGGAGGATCACTTGAGCCCAGGAGTTCAGGGCTGCAGTGAGCTATGACGACACCACTGCACTCCAGCCAGGGCGACACAGTAAGATCTTATCTCGAAAAGAAAAAAAAAAAACATACTTTCACCTATCCAGGAAGCTTTAGCATGTGCCCAGAAATGTAGCAGCAGGTGGACTTGGAAAGCCCAGAACGCAGGACCCAGAGAAGCGAACTCAACCTGACCTATGGCAGACCTTGGTGGGGGCAGGTACAAGGGTTTCGCCCGTGCCGACAGGGCCATCAGTCCAACACAACACAACCCAGACCACACGGTGTGAACCAGCTGAGCCCCTGGCCCTTCTTGCAGACGGCGCATCGGGTACAGCTCTGCCCCGTGAGCCGTGTGCTTTCTTCTCTCTGTGGCTTCTGTCTTTAGATTCCTTGGACACGGACACCTGGTAGGAACAGAACTGTCTATTGTTCACCATCAGGGAATTGAAAATTATCGGAGACTTCAGATGTACTAACACTCCATCCCAGACCACCTTTATAAAACCAGGAGGTAAAAAGTGAGGTTTCATCCTGAAAGAAGTCCTTTCTGATTCCCCAAACTCCACGCGCACTCTCTCTCCCTTGAGCCTCTGATGTTATGTTTTGCCAGTCCTCCTCTGCGCACATTCCGTTTGTTTTGTTCTGTGGTTGTCCCTGTGTTTGTCTCACCCGCTGTATTCTATCACTTCTTCTCGAGGACCCGCTGAGATCGTGCAGTTTCACCAAGACACAGGTTCTGCTGACGCTGGTCGCAGCCCTGCAATCCTCGGTCACTTTCCCAGACAGACATGGCAGTGGACCAGGCCTGGCACTGGAAATAAGTCTGCCTGCTGCAGCTCTGGGTCCAGACAGAGGAGGGGAAAAGCTCTTCCTTACCTTGGCCTTTCCCCTCGGTGCCGAAGGACATGGTTCAACACTGTTAACTCGCATGCCTCTGCCTTGGGTTCTCTGCATTCACATAAAATAACAAGCCAAATTCTCTCCCCAAAAGCAAATGGTAATACTCTAATCCAAGTGTCCCAGCCTTTCTGAGAAGGGAGAAAGTGGACAGGTCTTGAGGGCCCACCAGGCCCTGCTCTCTTCAGAGGGTGTGGGCTGTGGCCACAGCCGGTGGCTCCAACAAGTCAGCGTGGTCAGCTTTGGGGAGACGCCCACCAGAATCCCACTTGGGAGACACCCGTTCCCGTGCAGTTGCAGTCCGGCCACAGCTTTGGATGTGGACAACGCGGCTCTTGTTCATCCTCCAGGCTAGAGCCAGAGGTTTCCAGGCAAAGCCTCACCGTGCCTGAGGCTCTGCCGCCTCACTCCTGTGAGGATGAAGGACTTGGGGAAGCCCCAGGCCAAAGACTGGAAGCGGGGGCAGGAATCTCCACTGGGAAATGCCTTTCTTTTTCTGAATGTGAAATATCCAAAAGAGAAACTGTAATCCCCCCCTAAAAGGCACCAGTGAAATACTGACATGACCCATTGAAAGGCGGATGCTCTGACCCTGGATTTCCTGGTCTGGTAGAGTCAGAGCAGCCTGGAGGGTAAGGACGGGGGCAAAGGAGGCGTGTGCTTTCTGGAATACTTTTGAGCACTGAAGATTTGATTCCATTAACCTGCTGAGTCTGATAAAAGGAAACGTCAATGCAAGTATTTACATGAGGGGGGGAAAATATGTCCCCCAGGAACCAGGCAATAAACAAAAATGTGATAAGGAAACGTAAAGATCCCTGCAGCATAACCAGCCAGCTGGGATGGCTTCAATGCTACAATAACAAGAATAAATCCAAGGGTCAGAGGGGCCTCCCCAGGCCCCCACTCCTGGGTCAGCAGCGTCCCCAAGTTCCGACTGGCAAGGCCCATGCGCTGTCCCGAGAGGCAGTGTCGGGCGCCTGAGAACCCAAGTCCACTTGGTCTCCTGAGACCATCTGGCTGTCCTTCCTAGTCAGAGGCGACCTGGTTCCTGTGGTTTAGCGAGGCAGAGCGCAGAGCCGCCAGCCCTGACGCCAGAAACAGGGAGCCGCTGAGATGAGACACAGAGTCAAACGGGCAGGGACACCAAGCGTAAGCAGGACCAGGCTTGGAAACTGTCAGGTTTGCTCCCAGTGGGAACTGGAAAGGTATGTACAGAATGGCGCGCGGTTAATGGAAAACTTAGGCTTGTAAAACAATCGCCCCAGGAATCTGGAGAGCCCCTGGAGGCTGCAAAATCTAACAGACAGCTGCAGACAGCATTCCTGTACCCCCTGATAAGGACGAAACTACTCCCTCCCTTATCTCCGCAGGATGAGACAGACACAGGGGTCCCGGAACTTGGTTATTTAAAAAATTTTATTGCAGCGGCTATTCTGGCCCAGGTACTCACTCTCCCCAAAGAAACCCTCTATAAAACCCAAGGCTTTCCCCTCCCTCAGGGTGGACACTCTTTGGCCTCCATCCATCTGCACCCAGATGCTCAAGATAAAACAGCATTTTGCTACACATGAGGCTTTGTGTGTCTGTCTCTCGGCTCTGGACCGAACAGGCCACTGAGAGGGCAGAGTAGCCATGAAGCTGACCAGCAGGGCTGCTATACCCGCTAGGGCGGTAATTTAGTTACGGCAGGATCTGTCTGGAAGGCGCGTTCCACCTGTCCCCGCCCTCACACCTGCCACCTCTGATCTTAAAGACACCCAGTGCCACACCAAGACCTGCAGAGGTCACAGGGGCAGGAGGGGGCACCAGGACCACTCTGAGGAGGAGGAGGGAGGCCACAGCTAATCTAGACTCCCAGTGACCCAAGCTGTGAGGCCACTCCTTCTTCCTGCCCCCCAGGGACAACCAACAACGTGGCATCTGGTGGCTACAGAACAGGGATGCAGCAAATATCCCAGGACAGCCCCCACCACAAAGCATATCCAGCCCCAGATGTCAGCAGTGCTGAGCCTGGGAAAGGGGCCTAGGACCAACCAGCGGGGTCCTTAAACGTTTCAAATGCAAATGGTGCTGCACTTCCCCGGGGTTGGCACATTGCTGGAAGTCTCCATCTTCCTTGAATTTCTTCTTAGAATTCTGGATCTACGGAAAATCTGTACAAACACCCCATTCTCAATCACACCATGAGCACAGTGGTCTGAAATCCACAGGGTCTCCAGGCCCAGAGACTACCTCTGTTTTACTACGCGCCAGGCTGTTTCCTCAGGGCAGGCGTGTGCCTTTGTAGGGGAAAAGACAGCCTGAAGAAAACCAATTCAGGAGAAGTGAATTGCTCCCTCCTCTTGTAGGGGAACAGGAAAGCTGTTTGACTAAACAGGGGTCGTTACACTTTGAAAGATATCTTCCCTTTTGTCTGATCCAAACCAGCCATTTTTCATGTAAAATATAAGCTAACGGGCAAATTACATGTCTACTCTTTTATAATACAGATTAGAGAGATGAAGAAAAATCTGCCATGAACAATAGAGAAAACCATTATTCAAATGAAGAGCAGCCCGCGGGAGGCCAGTGTGCTTGGGATGCAGCCCTGACAGCTGCCTGGGCTCAGGAGCAGTGCTCCTCAGTCTGGGCTGCAGGTTAGAATCGCCTGCAAAGCCTTAAAAAACCCCCAAAGCTCAGGCCACACCCCAGACCAACCACATCAGAACCTCTAAGACAACAAAGGGCCCTCAGCAGCCTCCAATCAGAATCCCCAAACGCCCTCCCCCTTGAGCTTCCAATTTGTAGGTGGGGGTGGAGACTAATAATTTGCATTTCTAAAAGTTTCCTGGTGCCTCTGAGCTGCCAGTCTGGGAACCACACTTTGAGATATGTTGTTTGAGGAGGGACCCAGGTATTTCCTGCTCAGGGACTGCCATCACCCAGGGAGGCAAGGAGGAGAAACAGAGTCACATGGGTGCTTTGTGCCTCTCTGTTTTACATAATCAAAGCCATCCTGACAATTACAATCCTTAATGAGCAGAGTATGGAAAGGAAAAAATGGTATTTGTGAAGTGGACAGACCTGGCAGACACAGCTGTCACCAAGTATGAAGGTTACATCACAGTATGCATCGTGCTGATATCACGTGCCCCTAACATGATGTGACAAGAAGGCCACTCAACTCTATGACAGCCGTCTTCCAAGCCTCTAATTTTGGCCTAATAATGAGAAAACATCTGAGAAAGTCATGTTGAGGGACACCCTGCAAGACTGACCACGTTTGAGAAGTATCGAGTGAGGACAGACGAGGACAGACTTGGGGAGCCTCCCAGGCACAGGAGGCTCAGGAGACAAGGGGACCAAGTGTCATGTGGGGTCCTGGTGTCAGAAACAGAAAAAGGACATTAGTGAAAACCGGGGGGGATCTGAGTAAGTCTGTAGTTTCGGTAACATCAACGCCAATTTCTTAGTTTGGATAAACGTACCATGGTTCTACAAGATGCTCCCCCAGGGTAAACTTAGCGAGAGGGTTACGGGAACTCCAGTAGCTTCTCAACTTGTCTGTACACTTCAAATTATTTTAAAATAAAAAGCTAAAACGTGAGAGTCCTAGGCCTGTAAGATTTTCTCAGTTCATTTCATAGTTTGGAATTAATGAAGAGATGAGACGGTCACAGACCCCGTCCTTCTCTAATGAACGTCTCATTGGTTTGCCGGTTGTGCGGAAAGAAACGTCAGACACAAGGTGGGATGCCTGACAGGGTTAGGGCAGCACATAGACCGTGAACCCAAATAAAATCTTAAGCCCCCCAGCTGACTGAATGGACCCCTTCTTGGCCAACAGGACACCAGAAATGCCCTAACGCTGAGTTGCTGGCCATGAGTAGGAAGATCAGATGTGCCTGTCATGTCCCCTCCCTTCTTGGAGATGTCCTTTGTAGCTCATTAACAGGCCTAAGGCCATGCAAGACAAAGCTTAAACCACACCTGCAGGTCCTCAATTTACCCAACAGATTTCATCAGTCTATGTCCAGTGGCTGGTCTCTAATTAATGGACTTCCTTATCTTAACTTAAAACATTCTAAGCCATTAGACAAAGCTTCATTTCTTTAACCAATTACAAATCAAAGAATCTTTAAACCCACCTGTAACCTGTAATCCCCTGCTTCAAAATGTCCTTTCCTTTTTGGGCCACATCAATGTGTGCCTTTCATGTATTTCGATTTATGACATTACATGTAATTCCTGTCTCTCCAAAATGTATAAAACCATTCTGTAACCCAACCACAATGAGGCCACTTGCTCAAGGCTTCTTGTGGGTGGCTCCAGACCATGGTCCTCATACTTGGCTCAGAATAAACTTCTTTAAACTATTTTACAGGGTTTGGGTCCTTTTCTGTTGACAGGCACATGCTTGAATTTTAGTAGTAAGATATTTATTAGGAAAGATGATTACTGATCTATGACTCTGATAATACTGAGGAGACATTACAGAAGTGGCACAGTTTGTCACTGCACACATAATACAAACAGCTTGTATTACTGACCAGGTATGCTCGTCGAACCTCAGTTTAGCCAGCTACAAAATTGGGGGCTGACAAAAGATATTTTGGAAGGTCCTTTCCACTCCCATGTTCAAGAATTAGTGTGTATATTAGGATTTTTGAATAATCAGCCTTTCTGGAAAGCAAGCCACACTTGTTTTAAACACATTGGAAAATTCAAAGGAACATTAGTAGTTATCTTTAAGTGACATTACTGATGATTTAAGTTTCTTTTCTATCCTTCCAAGTTATTTTGCAAATTTTGGAAAAAGCGATATGTAGTACTTTTGTAAATCAGAAAAATTTAACTAAAACAAACACACATACAAATATAGGAACATCAGTGTTCAAGATATGCAGAAAACGAATCACATATGAGAATGCCACAGATGATTTGGGATTGTTAATGAAGTTCTTCTCTGAGTGATATCACAAATTGATAAAACATGTAAATATAAATGCTTGAAGGCTCAACCCAATGCTAAAAGAAATGAGTTTATTCTGTTTTCTATAATACAGAATTGGTTTTTCTCTTGGCATGAAGTCTCAGATTATATTATTTTAAATCTATCCCACCAGCACTTTTGCCAGGCTGTAGATGTGACCAAGAGTTAAAATGCACAACGCTATAATCTGAATTCGGTGTCTTGGAGTAAAATTAAAACTAAACAGAGACTTTCCATGCCTGGCCATGGCAGAGTAACCTCTGTCAGATTTACCTTCTCACTGTAAACAGCTGTCATGGACTAAACACTTGTGTTCTCCCTGAAACTCTTATGTTGAGGCCCTAATCCCCAATGTGATGATATTTGGAGAGGGGGCTTTGGGAGGTGATTAGGCTTAGATGAAGCCATGAGGCTTCACAGAGAAGAGGTCACACGAGCCTACAGTAGCACGGTGGTCACCAACAAGCCAAGAGAAGAGGCTGCACAATGAAGCCACCTTGCTGACACCTTGGTCTTGGACTTCCCAGCCTCCAGAAGGACAAGAAGCACATTTTCATGATTTAAGCCATACAGTCTATGGTATTTGGTGACAGCAGCTTTGTTACAGACTAAGGTAACAGCTGTATCTGAAGCTGAACAAAACACACGTGGCGACCGTTCTGAGGCGCTGGGAGACAGGTGGTGCAGAGTCAGCAGTGACACAGAGACCAGCTTGCCCTTAGGAAACACACACTGGAGAATTGGGGGCTAAAGGGGAATGACGGCTCCAACTTACTTTCACATGGCTCAGAAAAAAATTGTAACTAGATAATGATAAATCAATGAGGACAAAATGTAAATAACCGGTGGTCTGGATAAGGGCATATTAGACATTGCGCACAATTTTTTTCAACTTTTCTCTAAGTCTGGAATGATATCAGACTAAAGAGTGACCAAAAGACTTGTCGCCACTGAAGGAACAGGAGCTTCCCTCAAAATCATGGTTCACCTGCCAGTCTCCTCCCCTTGCCCACTTCCTGTACGAACACGGCACTCCGCACACGGCCACGCGCTCAGGAATGAAATACTCACAGGACGCAACACACCCAGTGGCTAAGCCAGGTCGCGTGCTAACAGGCTCCTTCAGAACCCTGCATGGTGACCCACGAGCAAGAGCATCTCCCTTCCTGATCTCCCACAACATCAGTTGTCCATGCTCTGGGCACTTAACCTGTGACATAATGAGATACTGGGTGTGAAAAATCTCTATAAACTGACAAGTGGTCTGTGCGTGTGTGTGCGTGTGTGTGCGTGTGCATGCACACGTGTGCAGTAATGGCAGTATTATCTACTGACCATACACAATAACACAACATATGCATCTTCTCAGACTGTGAGCTTCTTGAAATCAGGGGATGCGTCTTCATTTTGGAATCTGCGCCAATCCCACCACAGCAGCCAGCACACGCGAGGGACCTGGTGTGGCACGGGGGAGTGTGATCCGAGTCAGGAGACTTGCGATTTACTGGCCAGTGTTTCTCCACGTGGCCTTGACCCTCTTACTATACCTCTCTGGATTCTGAGTCAGTTCCATCTTCTGTACACCTGTACCACCCACGGCCAATTTTAAAAGCAGTCAGGGTTTAATCAGGGGAGAAGGAACACTCTGAGTATTGCGGACTAAGGGATTTATTACAGGATGGGAATTTGCACCGCTGCAGGAGAAGCTGGGGAAGTTGGTAGATCAGAGTCACCCACCAGCCCCCCTGAAGCCGGGTGTGCCCAGCTGCCAGGATGGGACTGTGAAGGCCTGGAGGGCGAGCGGAGGAGGCCATGCAAGGCTGGGTTCCCTCCTTCGGCAGGGCCACCAATCAGGGGAAAGTGCTAGACACAGAGCAGAGGAGGGCAGAAGTCAGCGGGATCTGCCAGCACCTCACAGCCTCTAACGAGGATGGTGTTGAGGAGTAAAGGTGGCTACCTCACTTCCACCTCGGTCACAGCTGCCTGCCAAGGCAGAGGGACCCTCGCCCAAAACTTGGTTCAAATGTGGAGACTGATGATGCCGCACAACCCCAAGGAGGTATGAGAAGGTTTGTTGCTCACATACTCGCGGTCTGGGGCAGAAGGCAGGCCTCCCGGTGGGTCTGAAATGCTTGAGAGAGCAGGGAGGGGACTGCCTTGGGGGTTTACGTGGTTCGCGGTGGGGCTGGTACACAGGCTCTCAGCCCAGGCAAGGGCTTGTGTGGTTCGAGTCTTCTATCAGCACTAACAGCAGGGAGAAGAGGCTTTTCCATCAGCTTGCCCAGATATGAGGGATGAGGGATGAGAGAGAGAGGGAGAGGTGAGGCGTCCAAGCCGTCAGCAGCCAAACATCACAACCTCCGAATCTCACACAAATGTCTCTTGACCAACTTTAACTCAGGACCGTATAGGAAGGGAGAGTCTGGGAAACACAACTCCAGTTTAGCCAAGTTGACTCCACAAGGAACCATCACAGATAGCACTTGGCATGTTCACGATAAACCAGACCCAATTTCATTAGATTGGGAACATCCTTGTGGCCCACTAAACTGAAATCAATTACTTACAAACAGAAAGACACGGAATGGGAGAAAACTCTCCTGCTTGGTTCTTGAAACATCCAGCTGCTCCCTTAACCTGCAGCATGAAAGAACATACGCCATACCCTGAGAGAAGATAACTTGACCTCTCTACTCACTGCTCTTTATGTTGAGAACACCACGTTCAGTCGCTGGTGTTCACAGGGACTGCTGGAAAGGAATGCCGAGGCTTCCCCTGCATTCGTCCAGCTCTTCCAAATTTTACGCCTGGGCTAAGCCAGCTTATCAAGGGACTGCACACAACTGGCCGTGGATTAAAGCTGGCCACCAGTTCTTTGCTGTCTCTCCTGTGAAAAGGTGGAGTCAATTTCCCATTCTCTTGGATGTGGGCTAGCTCTGAAATCTGTTTTCACTGACAGAATGCAGTGGAAGTGACATCACATAATTTCCAAGTCTGTGCCTTAAGGTGACTACACCTTCTTCTCCTTCAATCTCAGGATGGTCCTCTTGGAACCCAGTTGCCGTGTGATGAAAATTACAGCAGGTGAATCCCATCAGCCATGGGAGGGAGCCGTGTTGGATGCTATAGATCCAGTCCAGCCCAGAGATATCGTGATGTCGCCACTGCCCAGCTGGGCCCAATCAGCCCACAGAATTGAGAGAGATCATAAATTGGGGTAGTTAAGTCACTAAGTCTTAATGCAGCAGTGGATAACCAAAACACCGCTCCTGATTCTAGGCGGAGCTAGTTGGCTGAATAGAAACCTCCAGTGATCATCCCTCCCCGAGAACATCAAATTCAACAACTACCCATGCAAGCAAGCACTCTGGGAAGAACCAATACTCAGGTGAGCGATCATGCTACCTGGTTTTAAAATCCGTGCTTTTCGAGGCACTGAGGAGGGCACAAAAGACAATCTTGCGTTGCCTACGTCACCCCTCCCCACCCCTGGCACTGCCAGCCAGCAGGCTGAGTGGAGAATCTGCGTGGCCAGAGGAGCGAGAGTGAAGTGATTGAAACTCAGGGTCACCCTGACACAGGGGAACACAGCACAGGGCAGAACTCTGCCAGTTACCATGAAGGGAGCCTTTAGATGAACTCAGCCAGAGGGAAATCCTCTGCCCAAAGCCCAAGTCGAGGCTTGTCCCCCCACCGGCTGATAAATAGCAGCCTGCCCCTGGACTAAACTCTTTTATTTTTCTTCTTTTTTTTAATTTCAGAATCTTAAACTCTTAAGGCAGTCAGATCACAAAGTCTGCAGTCCTTGGGCAATTCCTGCAGCCCTGCTGGCTCAGAGTCAGTGGACTTTGGTGCACGTGACCCTGTGAGACACCAGCTGTGGCAGCCCAGCCAGTGCCTGTGTCACCCTCTCCCAGCTGGAGGCACCACAGCTTAGGGAGAGTCTTCTTCCACGTGGGGAAAGGAAAGAGAAGGCTTCAGAGGACTTTATTTTGCTACCTGGGACTAGCTCAGCCACAGTAAAACAAAGTACCAAGCAGATTCTGAAGCCTGGGTCCAGGCCTTAGTTCCCAGACAGCATTTCCGGACCCGCGCTGGGCCAGAAGGAAACATGCTGCCCTGCAGGGAAGGACCCAGTCCTGGCAGGAGTCACCACCTGCTGACTGAAGAGCCCACGGGTTTGAATAAACGTCAGAGGTCGCCAGGCAGCAGTCACCACAGGCTTTGGGTGAGACTGGGCTGGTTTCAGGAGTGACCTGGATGCTGGTGCCCACATCACTGCTCACCCAACTCCAGAAGCCCAAAACAGAGAGTGAGGGAAGAAAGTGAGAGACTGTGCCTGGCAATCCAGGGAATTCTGCTGTATCTTACCCAAGTCTACCAAGGTGGTAACACCAGGAGCCTGCAAGAGTCACAGCATTATTGGGCTTAGGGCACCCCCTGTGCTGATACAGCTGCAGCGACCAAAGACTTAGATCACAACACTCAATTCCCTTTGAATATCTGGAAAGCTTTCTCAAGAAGGATGGGTTCAAACAAGCCCAGACCACGAAGATTAAAACAATCACCTAACTCTTCAATGCCCACACATTGACTAGCATCCAGGAAAACATGACCTTCCCTAATGAGCGAAATAAGGTACCAGTGACAAATCCTGGAAGGAGGGAGAAAGGTGACCTTCAACAGAAAGAATTCAAAACACCTGTCCTGAAGAAGCTCAAGGAACTTCAAGACAACACAGAGTAGGAATTCAGAAGCCTATCAGAGAAATTTAACAACAAGATTGAAATAAAAATAAATCAAGCAGAAATTCTGGAGCTGAAGAATTCAATTGACAAACTGAGAAATGTGTCTGAGTCTCTCAACAGCAGAATTGAGCAAGCATAAGAAAGAATTCATGAGCTTAAAGATGGGCTATTTGAAAATGCAGTCAGAAGATAAAAAGGAAAAAGAATAAAAGAAAATGAAGCATACCTACCATATTTAGAAACTAGTCTCAAAAGGGCAAATCTAAGAGTTATTGGCCTTAAAGAGGAGGTAGAGAGAGCAATTGGGGTAGAAGTTTATTCAAAAAAATAACATCAGAGAACTTTCCAAATCTAGAGAAAGATATCAATATTCAGGTAC
>CAUYSK010030298.1:0-31453 GCA_963575035.1 Avahi laniger
GACAGGCTTGCAGTTTTGTTCAGCTTTGCTCAACTGCTCTGTGGTTAGCTTGCAAGGCTGACAGGTGTCAGTGTCTACTTGTTGCTTTGTGGTTTTAAGCAAAATCAGCACGGAAATTCCCCTAGTATGTACAGAAATTTCCCTAACAATACTGCTGCCAGTTGGGCATTGGTTTGCTGGCTGGAGGCTCTAATGCCCTGAAATAGACATAGCAACGGGGACATGTTAGAATACCTGAGAGAACAGAAGAAACTGAATCAGTTGTCATGTGGAGAAGGACGGATAGCCAAAAGAAAACTCACCATGTCGTGACTTTCTTGGAAGCATTTAGTTATATTTGTATGGAACCACTCAGTAGATATGGATTTTGCATTACCCATATTGCAGGAGGACCTTCATGTTAAAGTTCTGTTTCAACAAACCTAACCAGGTATCCTTTGAGGCAGGGACCTCTAAATCTAGGTGGAACATAATGGCCTAACAACCAGCCTGGGAAGAACTTTTGTGACTGAGACTACAGGTATCTCTGCCTTCTGGGTGGAGGACAGAAGACTAGAACTGCTATCTGAAAAGGGATAATTCCCACTTACAGCCAGCTCCATGCATGTCTATGTGACATTCTACCCCAACACTATGACAGCTCCATCCCTGGGCCATCTCATCCCATAATATGTGTTATACTTATATATTCTTGCTTACGTAACTCCTACAACCTCTGCCTCCTTTCTCCCTCATTTGATCCTTCTTGCTATGAATAGATTTCTCTGACTTCCATCTGTTTTTTTCCTACCTGGATTTTCCAGCTTTACCAGGGCCCTGCATTGTAGCATGTTCTTTCCCTAGAGAAATCTATGGGCCTAAAGGGATGTGCCCACCTGGAGTCCAAGTCTCCTTCTGGGCCATCCTCCAAGTACCTGGGACCCTGGAATTCCCTGTCCAAATAGCCCTGAGCTTACTCCCAGGACCTGGACAGGCCTCTTCCCTGAGTCTAGAGGGTGGATCTTGCTGCCTATAAGTGAACTCCTAGGCCTGCAGGGTGATTGAGCCTCCTTGAGATGCAGGATGGAGCCAGAACTAGGAAAAGAAGGGGGCAGGCTCGAGGCTGGGTTCTTCCATTTGTACTCTTGCCCTGGTCCTGCAAATCCTAGAGGTCCCGGGTATGAAGGTGAATGAGGTCCAGTCCCTGGTCACAAGGAACATCAAGAACACAAACAAACCCGCGATCGAGGTAATACTTGACCTACAGATTGTTTCTTTCTTCTGTCTTAAGCCTGGAGCCAGCCTTCAACGTGCTGCTCTACTCCCCCTGACCTGCACCTCCCCAGGAGGAGGCAATCCCAGTCCAAGTTGCTCCCCTCTCAAAATCCCCTCCAGCACATCAAGACCTCAATCTTGCATCTGGGGCCAACCCGGGAGAGGAACGAGGCAGTAAGAGGGTGCTGTCTCACCACTCTGTGCCTCAATTTCTTCATCCGTCAAATGGAAATCATAATCACTACCCCTCACATCCCACAGGATCACTCTGAGGATAAAATTAGAATTGACCATCTGATTGCCCAACATCCAAGGCTATTCTAAGCAACAGCCTCTCAAAGAGAAATGCAAGGAAGAGTTAATTTGGCGTGAGAGACACACATACTCTGGACTACATATTGTGAACTAGCTGTGCCAAGTTTTTAAGTCTAAGCTGGTTCCCTGTGTTACCCAGCATGTCTCGAGACTAATGCCCCTCAACTGATGCCAATCGTATGTACTCAAGAAATGAAACAAATTCAATCATAGTCCACATAAACTATAACCTGAGAAGATAAATCTCCAGCAAGGACTGACTCTAGCTGTGGGGAAACAGGCACATTTCAACTCTGGTAATGGGAATGCAAAATGGTACAGGTCCTTCAGAAAGCATTTTGTCAATATCTATCCAAACTGCACATATGGTTACCCTTTGTCCTTGCAAATCCACTTCTGGGAACTTACCCCACCTGCATTCCTACAAAATGACATGTACTAGATTAGTTATGTCAGCACAGGTTGTAACAGCAAACGATTAGAAATAACCCAAGGGTCCATAAATGGGGACTGGATAAATATACTCTGATACGCCTTATAACACAATACTTTAAAAGGGAAGCTTTCAGTGTATTGATGTGGAAAGATTTCCTTGATACACGATTTGTGTAAGAAATAGTGTGAAATAAGAATGCATTTTAGAATTTTTACACTTGCTTATATTTTCACAAAGAAATACTAGAAGGGTGCATAAGAAATTACTCAGAGAAGTGAAAGGGAGGCTTTTCAACGTATACCTTTTATATTGTTTTTATTTTTAAATCACATGAGTATTTTAACTTTGCAAAAAAGAAATTAGTAAAGAAAGATAAAAACATTCCAGAATGTATTCTAGAAGGGCAAAGAGTGTTAGACTGGGTAGCAGAGGATTGAATTTGACCCAGGCTGGACCCCAGACTGCCCTGAATTTGCTCAAATTTGTAAGACAAGTGGGGATGGCCCCGTCTGCTCTCAGTTCCTTCCAGCCCTACTCTTCTATAAATAAGATGTTTTCCTGGCTCGTGCCTAGTTTTATTTTATTGCTACCTTCTGTGCCCTTTCGTTTGTACAGACAATTACCAGTTGACTGAGAATGTTTGGCACCAACTTCTGGAGAATTCCCAGCACCTCACAATTCATATTTGATTACTTCCCACTCTTTGATTACATTTGTCAATTGTCCATACTGTGTACTTCTCTCTTAGGCTTTATTCAGAGGCTTTTAAATTTGCAATTTAACTTGGATTAATCCTTTTAAAAAGCAATTTGGTCATGTAAAAGATAGCTTATAAAAGAGGTTAATGCAGCATCCTGTTTCTTGGTAATTCCCGTCTCTATATATGACAAAGTCCAGTTCTGTTTTGTTCATTCATTTGGAATTAGTTCTATTGCAGGTTATGGGGATGAGGAAACAGAGGTAATAAGAATCCATGGGGCTGGCCAGGCATGGTGGCTCACACCTATAATCCTAGCACTCTGGGAGGCCAAGGCAGGAGGATCCCTCGAGTTCAGGAATTCGAGACCAGCCTAAGCAAGAGTGAGACTCTATCTCTACTAAAAATAGTAAAAATTAGCCGGGTGTGGTGGTGCACGCCTATAGTCCCAGCTACCTGGGAAGCTGAAGCAAGAGGATTGCTTGAGCCCAGGAGTTTGAGGTTGCTGTGAGCTAGGTTGACGCCATAGCACTCTAGCCCGGGTAATAGAGTGAGACTCTGTTTCAAAAAAGAAAAAAGAAAAAGAAAAAGAATCCATGGGTATAGAACAAGGAAAATGAGGTGAGCTGATTGCTCTGCTGTGTCTTGGGGAGAGAAGGGCAAGGCTGAAGACAGGACAAGCCAGACAGGAGAATGCTCTGTACAGGACAGAAGTACTGCTGTGCTCTGAGGTTGTGTGAAGGAGATACATTGTGTGAGAGGCATGGAGAGAAAGGCTCAAGGCTAAAGAAGGATGGAGGAGCTCTGCAAATGTAAGATAGTAGCTCCGTGGTTGGGTCTGGTCCAGGCTACGGAGACAGCTTGACTGTCACAACTGGCCAAGTGCCTGATGCAGGTGTGGACAATGTTGGTATAACCCACTGAGATACCCAGAGATCCCCGCACAACAACTTTCTTCTTTTTTCTCTTTAAAAACCATTTTGTTCCAAAACTTAAAATTTCAAAATAAAAAAAAATCGTCAATCCAGTAATCATACTCCTTGGTATTTACGTAAAGGAATTGAAAACTTATGTGCACAAAAAAACCTGCATGCCTATGTTTATATCAGCTTCACTCATAATTGCCAAAACTTGGAAGCAATCAAGATATCCTTCAGGAGGTGAGTGGATAAATAAACTGTGGTACCTACAAACAATGGAATATTATTTAGCACTGAAAAGCAATGAGCTACAAGCCATGAAAAGACATGGAGTAACCTTAAATGCATATTACTAAGTGAAAGAAGCCAGTGTGAAAAAGCTATATCCTATATGATTCCAACTATATGACATTCTCTAAAAGTCAAAACTATGGAGACGGTGAAAAGATCAGTGGCTGTCTGGGGCTATGGGGGAGGGAGGGAAGAACAGGTATGGTACAAAAGATTGTTAAGACAGCGAAACTACTCAGTATGAGTAATGGTGGACACATGTCATACATTTGTCCAAACCCATAGAATGTACAACACCAAGAATAAACCCTAATGTAATCTGTGGACTCTGAGTGTTAATGATGTGTCAATGTAGGTTCATCAATTTTAACAAACATATAGCTCTGGTGAGGGATGTTGATAACGAAGGAGGCTGTGCATGCGTGAGGGCAGGAGGTAAATGGAAAATCTCTGTACCTTCCTTTCAATTTTGCTGTTAACCTGAAACTGCTCTAAAAAATTAAGGTCTATTTTTTAAAAATCCTAATTACCCTCACCCAAACACAATTCTTTTCTTTTTTCCATGTTTATTTCCAGGCCCTGATCATAATAACTTGCTTTTCCAAAAATGGAATAATTGTGTAAGTAAATTTCTGCTGTTTTCATTTAACATTACTTTGTAAGTCTGTGGCCTCAAAGTTTTCATAATGTTGATGACTAAATAATACGCCATTGCATGGACACACTGAAATTTAGTTAACCATTTCCCTATTATGTTGAAGTTTCTTGTACATTTAGCTTTCCTTTCCTATCCTTAGAATATATTCTTTAAAGTAAATTCTCAGGAGGGGCATAACTAGATTAAAGGATATGAACATGTTGGGTGTTTTCATTTCTTTTTCACTTTTTTCTTTTTTCAATTTTATTCTATTTCCAACCATAGAGTTTATTAATACATTTAGGCAGATTATCCATTAATGTTTCTTGGCCATATATTTTTTATTTTGTTTTCTTATGTATTTGAATCAGCTTTTTTAACTTTGGGTTTAAATTATAAGCATTATTTTAAAATAAAATAATGCTTATTTAAAATAAAATTTTTTAATTTTATTTTAAAATAAAATAATTATTTTAAAATAATGGTATCATATTAATTCATACAATCTATTGTATTCTTAAGTTCCTTTTTGAAATTTTCCATTGTTATCTATCAATATTTTCCTTTATCATTTTTTTCTGAAGCCTCAATTCTTATGAAGTTATTCCTCCACAATAGAAATGAATAATTTTTGCTAGTTTTCCCACGACTTGATTTAGATGTTTAATAAGATTACAGACCTAGAATTTACTTTGGTGTGTGGTGCGTGGCCCCCAGAAAGGAGAAGAAACCAGTCTTGATTAATTGTATTTATTTTACAACATACATAGTCCCTCCCTGGGGAAGTCAGTTTGGCAACATTATCCAGTGGAAGTAGTTGTTTATAGATTAACCGGTGGATTTACACATTGCTTTGCAAGACTAGGCTTCCATTTGTCCGGCCATGAGTCTTGACTTACGCTTCTATATTCCCCATGGCAACTAGCCCCGTGCCTTCATTGTGACAGATGTTCCATATGTATTTGTTAATTTGATCTGATGGACATCAAAATGAAGCTGGCAGCACAAAGCTATTATTTAAAAGAATAATCCAGAAGCTGAAGGGTATTGTTTTTAACCATCAGGACATGTCCCCTCCAGTCAGTCCTTCCCGGCGCATTGTTAGCTGCAGGATGGGAGTGCTGGCAAAGCCGGCGGTGGGTGTGGTGAATACACAGGGCCCGGCCCTGGAGCAAACAGACTTGGCTTCAGATTGTGCATCTACCACTTCCTAACCAGGGTCCTTGACAAACTGAGCTCTGGGTTCCTCCTTTTGTAAAAAGAACCAAAAGAGTTCCTGGTGTGGTTAAAATGAGAGTTAGAAATAATACACTCAGGGCACTTGGCAAGTTGCTTGGCCCTAGGAAAGTGTTCAATGCCTGATAACGATTCTCATCTTCCTTGCGCCCATCAGGTCCTGGAAAATCTAAGTGCAAAAAAAAACTCTTGAGAGCCTGAAGGATGTGCACGGCTATGGGAAAGCATGGATATAAGAAGGAAGTGTAAAAGGTATGAAAGAACCACTAACACATACACACGTGCAATAATTCCAAGCCCAACTGTCTTTACTGCAAATATTTTATTAAATATAGGAATAAATCGTTGCCAAGTTATCTAAACTCTGTTTATCTGAGTCTGTTAGAGTTTCTGTTTAGTTATCTATCTCTAAAAGGCTGAAAGCTTCCCAGTTCATTCTAGCATACGCGGTAGTCCCATTTCTGAGAATTTCTTTTAAAATATACCCACACTCCTAGGAAATAATGTGTTTGTGAGGTTACTTACTGCAGCAGAAGACTGGAAACACCTCAGATATCTATCGCTAGGGAACTGGTTGAATAAACGATGACAAAATCACAGGCAGGCACATTCTGTAGCTATAAAAAACATAAGGAAATGTCCTATGAACTGACAGGAGACAATTTCCTGGATTCATGACTAAGTAAAAAGAACAGGTGTTGTACCGGTTATAAAGCATGCTACCTTTCTCTGCAAGCTTCCCAAGAGCGGCAACTTCCCCCTCTCAGCTTGTAAAATCACTAACACAGGATTCATCCCCGGGAAACCAAGGCAGGTTCAGCACTAGGATGTTAACAGGCTGAAAAAGAAAAACTACTCGTCTGGATAGATGCTAGGAACGTATTTGACATAATTCAACATCCATCTTGATTCTCTTAAAGAGAAAATATAAAACCCTGTTAGTGTTAGAGATAATACAAAGAGACATTCTAAATACATAAACCTGTTAGAAACCAACAGGAAATATGAAAAACAATAAGGAAATACTAAAGACACTGCCATAAAATCAGGTTCAAGTTAAAAATGAGTTCTATCTGGGCTTTTTCTGAAAATACTAGCCAACACACTGAAATAAGAAAAAGAAGGAAGGAACAAATTTATTATTATTTTTAAATGATGCAATGTTAATCAACAGAGAGCTAGTTGAAATAAGAAATATCAGGCAATGGAATCCTATGCAGCTACCAAAGATGATGATGTAGAGCTGCATTTATTATTGTGCAAAAGTATGCAAGGTATAGTATCAAATGGAAGAAACAGATTACAAAACAGTATCATAATATAATTTCATTGAAAATATCTACTCTTATACCTATGTTGGATATATACATAGAGAAAAATCTAGAAGGAAATTTACCAAAATATATTTACAGATTATATCTCTGGCCTATGGGGTTCCAGGTGATCTTTATTTTTCTATCCTTTTCACTATTTCCTGAATGCTTTATTATGAACATATTTACGTAATTTTTTAAAATCTCTTTTACCCACAAACACAACACAAGCAAGACTCATTTCAAGGTCATTGGGCTAAGCTATGTCTCTCCTAACGTGGTTGGTGTTTGTGACCTAAAGCCACTTTCCAACTCACCCCACCTCCCTGAAAAACCAGATTGGTCTGCTTTGCCTTATCCCTGCCCCACTAAAGGGAAGCTTCAGATCTGTTGGTTCTAAAAATGCTTAGTCTGGACTCAATTCCCCAGGTAACCACTGCCCCAGCCATCAGTACTTAAACCCAATCCTAGCCCCATCCCAGCAGTCTGCAAAAACTCCCAGCCCTCTAAAAGCTGCCCACTTTGCCCAAAGTTGAGAGGGCTCCTCCTTACATTACATCCACCTGAAGCTTTTGTCTCCCCAGTGGATAGATTTGGAAAGGCAGCCTCAAGTCTCCAAATGCCAGGTTTCTCAGCCCTATTACTGGACTAAAGGTCATGGGCAGAGCATGCCAGGTCCAGCCCCTTCATCCCAGGTATCTTGGGGACCTTAAATATCCCTCACCTGTGCTCATCTTGTACATTAGACAGCTGGTTGGGCCCATTCTGCTCCCTCATTTCTGTCGGTCACATTTTGCCCACCCCTGTCTGCCATTCCCCACCTCATCTTAGACAAGTTGCCTGGCACAGGTTGCCACTATGTGTGGTGCACCTGGTGCTCTTACTTATTCTCCACTCTGACCCTGAAGTAGTGAGAAGGCCCCAACTAGGTCTCAACTTCTCCAGGGAGAGGACAGGATTTGCCATCTCCCTGTGTCAACTTGAGTCATAATCTAGCAGCCTTCCCTAAAGCCTCTTCTTCTGCCTCGTTCTTGCCCCACACCCCACCAGCCTCCCTCCACACTGTCAAAGAGTGGTCAGGCCAGCTCTGTAAGACTGGACACCCTCACCCCAACCAGAGCATTTCCTCAAATCGCTGAGCATTGGAGTGAGTGACCAAGCCACACATATGTCCCAGGGTGACTCAGTAGACTGAGATCAAGGCCGGCCTTGAACATCTTGGGACTCTGAAAAATATTGACATAGTCATTCGTCATCTATCCAGAACCAACTTCCTATCAATCAGTGTCCCCTTTCCATAATTCAGTTATGAACCAAGAAGTAATAAACAAATGCAAATGCCTTCAAACAGAGTTGCTTTGAACCTGGTAAACTAATTTATACTCATTTCTACCTAGCTTGGTTACTCAATTTCTAACTCCATAACGTTTTAGGAAAAGCAAATTAGAAAAGGAGAAAGCGGTAGCTATAAGGCAGGCATCAGGAAGTGATAACCAGATAATGATAACACACAGGGGTGGGAAAGTAGGAGACCTCAGAGAGAGGGAGCCAACAGGCCTATGCATCTGATGTTACCACACAGCACGTAACTCAAGTTTATAACAGTAACCCTAAGTCACACATGTGCAAACGCGAGTCACCTTCTGCATGCTCCCTGAGGATGCTTAGGGTTTCCAAAGAGTTCCCAGATCACTAAAAGCTTCCCATGTTGAAATGCATCCACCAGGAGCTTTTGCACAATCCTGCCACGCAAGCTGCATGGTTCAGTTCTCATAATTTGTATGGCAGGTCTCAGAAACTGATTGGATGTATTTTGACTGTGGATCCATTTATATAATCACATACCTAAAGCACAAATAGTGTTTTGCTGCATATATACTTGGTCCTAGAACTAGCTAATGGAGGAAAAAGAAAGCTGGATCAATCCAGGTGTGATTTCTCATCCCTGTAACCCCAGCACTTTAGGAGGCTGAGATGGAAGGATCACTTGAGGCCAGGAGCTTGAGACCAGCCTGGGCAACACAGCACTACAAAAAACAAGAAAAAGTAGCTGGGCATTGTGGCACATATCTGGAGTCCCTCAGGACTCCCTCAGGACTCCCTCAGGAGGCTGAGGCAGGAGAATTGCTTGAGCCCAAGAGTTTGAGGTTGCTGTGAGCTATGATCCTGTCACTGCACAAAAGAGCAAAACCCTGTCTTTGAAAAAAATGAAAGCTGGACCAATGAACTGTTAGACTTAAGTTGTCTTATTAACTTCACCTTCCTCATCTGTAAAATGGAGCTAATAATACCTGCCTGAAGCACTTTAAAAGATTACCACGGAGATCTAACAGGACAGCTTTGTGAAAAATCTATAGAAAGGAATAAAGAACGTATTCTCCTTATCTAGATTGGACCATGGGTTAAAGTTACAGAAGGAAGGAAAACTACAAATACATATTACTCAAAGGTTAGAGATTAGGCAAATCTTGAAGACAGATAATTGATTTAGAATTGGGTGCTGCTCAGAGAGGACTTCCCACCAGCATTAGCTATATGCCATTCTTGGGGAAATAGCGACACCTAGTGCATCTATCTGTACCACAGTTGACCTGGAAAACCAGAAGGCTTCGAACTTGTATACAATTTTAGGCATAAGATCCCTACTTCACCACTGCAAAAATAAAAATTAAAAACAGTCATATAGTATTTTTCCTGGGGAAAAAGTCACAGTTGTCTTCATTTAAAAATAAGTATTGTAGGCCGGGCACGGTGGCTCATGCTTGTAATCCTAGCACTCTGGGAGGCCAAGGCGGGTGGATCATTTGAGCTCAGGAGTTCGAGACCAACCTGAGCAAGAGCGAGACTCCGTCTCTACTAAAAAAAAAAAAAAAAAAAAAATAGAAAGAAATTAGCTGGACAACCAAAAATATACATATAGAAAAAATCAGCCGGGCATGGTGGCGCATGCCTGTAGTCCCAGCTACTCAGGAGGCTGAGGCAGGAGGATCGCTTGAGCCCAGGACTTTGAAGTTGCTGTGAGCTAGGCTGATGCCAGGGCACTCTAGCCCGAGCAACAGAGTGAGGCTCTGTCTCAAAAAAATATATAAAAATAAGTATTGTTTTCCATATTCAAATGTAATGCATATTAATTATAGACATTTAAAGAAGAAAATAAAGATCTTCCAATAACTTCATTATAAACGCTTAATCAACACTTGGTTTAGAGCTGCTGCCACCATCATCATCATCTTTCTCTTTATTCTTCCCCTTCTTCTTTCCTTTCTTCTCCTCTTTCTCCTTCTTCTCTTCCTCCTCCTCCCCTCTATCTCAATTCATGCACATTGAAAAATATAAAATAAAAAGATAGTAAATCAAAAGTAAAATCCCTCATCAGGGGTAACCATTGCAAACAGTTACAATAATGGGATAATACTGGTTATCGTTGCTCTCCAGACAGAGACCACGAGGAACACACTTGTCGTTGAGCAAATTGGGTTCATTACTCTTTGCAGTGAGGGACAACACACAACTTGGGGAAATGTGGGGTGGTTCAGTAAGAGGGTGTTAGAAAGAACTTATTATGGGACTTGAGCTTGTGCTAGGTTGTTTGCAGAATGGGGTAGGGAGCAGGGTTTTGCTTGGATTGGGTGTTTTCAGGAAGCAGGGTAACTCTGTGATTGGTATCTTAATAAATCTCATCTGGAAGGAGGGATGACTGGCACAAGGCTGAAGCCAGGGGAGAGCTGGCAGAGATGCAGGAATCATTTCTATTAGCCAGGACAGGTGGATGCCTGGGCATTTCTGTCATTTGGACAATGTTCCTGTTTTGCCTGTGTTCAGCCATGATTATAGAGTGGACTCATTTTTGTCTTGATCTGTCATGGGCACTGAGCATCTTGTCTAATGTTGGTGTTCCGTCAAATTGCTCATGTTGAACAGAAGAACACCAAGGCCTGGCTATGAGCACTGGGCCAGCTCCCAGGCATCAGGGACTGTTTTTCTCTTTCTTATTGTTCTCTCTCTCTCTTTCTCCTTTTTATTTTTTGTTGTTGTTATTTAACAATGTGGATATTTTTTCATATTTTTCTCAAATAAATACTGAGGCTTATTTAATCAAATTTCTCTTGTTTAATAATTGGATTTGCTAAAACTTTAGGCTTATAATTAATATCAAAATAAAAATCTTTAGATTTCTAAATATATCTTTGCACACTTATACTGTTATTCCCTTAAAATAAATGTCTGAAAGTACAATTACTGGGTTAAAGTTTTTCATAGATTTTACCAGAATGCCCTCCATAGAATTTGTACTAATTTCAATTCCAAAAATAGTACAGGAAAATACCCGTTTTCCCCAGACCCTTGTCAGCACAGAGCATCATCAACCTTTTGTTTCTTATCTTTGCCAGTTTCGTAGATAGAAAAACATTCTTGAAGTATTTTCTTACGTAAAATTTGATACACACAAAAGGCAAAAGGAGGCATATATATGACTCACTGGACAACCCTTCATTAGACTGTCTCAGCAGTTTCAGTGGAGTCCAGGGAGAGGAAACAGGGCTTTGGCATCCCAGGTCTGTTTCTCAAGCTGCCAGAGATGCCAGCAGAATGAGGTATCTTTTGGTTTTTGAGGATTTGGGATATACCTTGACTATAGTGCTTTTCAAAGTGTGTTACTGTCTGCTTACTCATCTGCCCCTGCCCCCCACCAAAATTATGAGCTTCAGGAGGGCAAGAACTATGTTTTATTCACTTTCGTGTCTCCAGAACCTAGCCCAGAATCTGGCCTAAGTAGACACTATATTACTATTTAATGAACAATGAGTGAAGGAAACACCACCCCCTTCCATGCAGGCAAGCCCCAGAATTTGGAGTTTGACATCTACTGGGCACTATTTGGGTGTTTTATACACCGCAGTGGTTCAGGGCACAGGCTTTGCGATCTCAGAGAGCTGGGCTTTTGTCACAGCTCGACCATGAACTAATTGTATGACCTTGAGCAAGTTACTTCTCCTATGAGCCTCAGTTTCACTGACTGAAAATGTGGCTAATGATACCAGTCTTTCTGAGGTTCATTTTGGTGTGTAAAAAGTTTAGCTCAACACTCACTCCATATCTAACAAATTATTGTATTTTAGGGCGTTGTTATTATTTTTATAATTTAGGGCAACTTTGACTAGGCATTTATGCTTGGAAAAGGGTGTTATGTCTTCCAGGGATGTTTTAATTCCTTTACTCTGAAAGGAAGAGCAGGGAGGACCTACCTGTGAACCGCCAGACACAAACTGGGGCCCAAAGCAAATAAGGATGAAGGATGGAGTTGAGAGGTCATTTGAGCTGTAGGAGAGGGACACCCCAAAGCTGTCCCTGCAGAGTATCAGTCTGTGAGTAGAAGATCCCATAGACTATGACGTGGTACTGCAGACCACAGGGTACTGGTACTTGGTACTTCAGATCCATGTGGGCTTCCCTAGGATTACTGACCAGCGGATGGTGTTGGCCTTTCAGCAAGCCCTGAGTTCTTTCCGTTACCCACAGGCGACCAGCTCAGCAACGGTCATACTTGTTCATTCAATAAATATCGATTGAGCATCTCCTATGTGTCAGGCACTGTTCTAAGCAGTGGGGATGCAGCAGTGAACCACAAGCCGTGGTCCAGGCACTTGTGGAGCTTGCAATCTAGCAAGAAGGAAAGTAATTAAAATAAACATGCAAACAAGAAAAAACAAATTAATGATGTGCTATGCTGAAATTAAAATAGGATGACGTGATAGGGAGTAACTGGGGCCTACTTTATACTGAGTGATCAGGGTGGGTCTCTCTATGGAGGCAGCCTTTAAGGTAAAGCCTGCCTGACCAGAAGGATACAGGCTTGTAAAGATCAGGGGGGACAACTGTTAATGGTTTAAATGCCTCGAGGTGAGAACAAGCTTGGTGTATCCAAAAAACTAAAGACTGGTATGGCCATTGCCCTCAGTGAGGGGAAGTAAAAATAGTTTGGATAGGTGGACAGAGGTCCTAACATGTAAGGCTCTGTCAGTCAGAAGGGGAAATTTGGATTTTTATTCTAAGTATGATGGGAAGCCACAGGAATTTAATCTGGAACAACATTGATGTTATTTATATTTTTAAAAGATCACTGTCTATATCTAATACAGCCAGTAAACTATAGTAACTGTTGTTTTTATTTGCCCAACCAACTTTACCATGTCCAGCCTTCTGACATGGTAATCCTGCCCTCCCCGGGCACGCATGTGACTCAGGCCTGGCCGATCACAGCATCCCACTTCCTTGGACACAGTCAATGGTTCACCGTGGGCATGGACGGAATAGGCAAGGCAGGATAAGCAGACGTATCCATTCCCAATTTCCTCAACTCAAAGGGCTTGCGTGAACCTGAGGGTGAGAGGTTGGTCCTTGGATCCAGCCTCAGTTACTGACTCCTCCTGTCCCAATCATGCCACCAGCTACAGGTGGTGAAAGCCTTAGCTTGTGGTTCAGCACTGCCATGAGATGGGTGCCAGCTCCTACATAAATGGCTACCATTCCCACCGGTGGGCAGGTCTGGGATTAGCCCTAAACTCCAGGCCCAAAAGAGAGCTCCTGGTTGGTACTTATTTCTCCACAGAGCCTGAAGCAGCTCTCTGAACATGACCATTTAGCGTGGTCCTTCCAACCACCCCTGCCCCACCTAACATCCCTAGGGAGCTGGATCATTCTCTCCACTGCTTGGTCTCCCTGACTCCAACCAGGATCTGGTGTTTTACATCAATCCAGATGGACCATTCTGGAACCATATCTTGTTGTCTAATGGCCACACAACTTGATATGTCAGGAAAGACCTGTCCCTAGGTCCCACCAGGGAGAATCAAAAACTGCAGAAAGATTTCTTCTCTGTTGTTTGTATTGCTGTTAATAGTTTCCCCTTCAGCTGGTGAAAAAGATCTTGAAAAATTCCAACCTTGTCTCTGCCACAATTAAAAAAGCAAGTTTTATTCCCAATCCGTAAGAGAAGATATGTGCCCAGCTGACCAAGAGTTGTCAGCTGTGGCCATAACTGGCCCCTCTGAAGCGGCAGAGCAGCCAGGTCAGGGCCCAGCAGGTACCAAAAGGAGCCCTTTCCTGATGTCACTAGGCTACCAGTCAACTTGTGGGGCTATTGGGGAGAGGATAGGAGCTGGGCAACTCCTGGGAAAGGAAGTAGGCCTGCCTGGGACCTGACTCCTGTTGGAGTGAGGGCCAGTGCTGTGCTGGAGCTACCTTGGCTGGTAAGAGCCAATAAGGAGCATCTATTTCTATCTTTGCATTCAGTAAGGCCAAGGTGGTAGCAGCAGAACAGTGTCTAGGGGTGGCAAGCTGAGAATCAGTTTATGGACCAGGGACCAGAGCCAAAATCAGAGGTGAATTTGAGAGTGAGGGTAGAAAGTGGGCAACCTTGAGAGTTTGGAGGTAAACACAAACACAAGCCCCCACCCCATGACTGCTGTAATGTGCGAAGGCCAGGCCGGTCCCTGGCTACCAGAATCCTAACAATCCTCCCTGCAAGAACACAGCGGGCAAGAACTTGGGCTGCCCCAACCCTTCTTCGGTACCCTGTGCATAGACCCTCTCCCTTCCCACACGCGCACAGCCCAAAGATGATGCCATCGGTTATTCAAACTATTTTTCTGGGAGTTGGTTTCACATTCCCATGCTATCACTCACTCTTGGGGCTTAGACTTCCCACCAAGATGTGACTCTGCTGCCTTCATACCTATTTATATCCTTCCTCATTTTTTCCACATTTTTCATTCCAAGCAGAGCCACTTTCCAAGGACCATATGCCCCAAATACACTGTGATCTGGTCCCTCCCCTCCTTGAAGAACTCTTATCCCCCACTCCCCACAGAAATTCTAGTCCCTCTGACATCACTCTACCTCTCTTCTTTCCCCCAAATGGAGCTAACTCATAACCAGTGAGTAGGGTTAAAGTGAGGATAAACCAAAAAACATAGAGCCTCCCTGCATTCCCACATAGAGGGACCAGCAGGTCACTAAGGTCAAGCATATCTGAGAATTATAAAAATCACAGATCTGCCTCTCAAAACCTAGAAATCAGGCAGTTAAGATTTGGCCATAGATGACACAAGACAGAAAGACCGTGAGACAATGACCCTCCTTTTACTGAATGGGGCTTAAAGTGATTCCATGTGTCGTGGTTACCACGTAGCTAAGTTATACAATTATGGCAAAATAAGCCGATTTTTACAATAACAACATCTATTGGTATAGATAGTGCTTTATTGTTTACACTTTTTCCCATTTAATCCTTGCAGCAACCCTGAGGTAGGTATTATTATCCCCACTTTACTAATGAGTAAACTGATGTCCCTAGGTTAGATTACTTGCCGAAGATCACATACTTATTAGTGGCAAAGCCAATAATAATTCCAAACCCAAGGGGACTCTTTTGAGTAGTTCACAGGCTGCTGTCAAGGAAAGTAGAGCAGAAAACTTCAACTGGGAAAGGCTGGATCATTCATTGAAGCTTGAAGGGGTCACTCGTCAGGGATGAACGAGGCACATTCACAGGCCAAGACCAGGACTGAGCAGAAGCCTAGAGCACGTGGGAGTTGTCAAGCAGGAAGAGGTCCTGATGTTTGGCAAGAGTTGATGATGTATTCAAATTTGCTTAGAGCCCAGCTTCCAGGGACTGGGGAAACCAGAAGGCCTCCAGCAGCTACAAGTCCAGGGACTGGCCACAGCTAGTCAGACTCAAAGAGGACTGAGGAGTCATGATGGTCTTCCAGGCTCAGCAACCCCTCGCACCTCAGTGGTCATCCTGTTCCAATGTTCAAATTCTGTTCCAGGCAGGGTGAGACCAGCAAGAACTGCTACAGAGTGACACCATCTCAGCTTGGCCAAAGAGAGGTGACCTCAGGGCAGTGGTTCTTTAACTTTGCTAAGGCCTTGAGAATCTGATGAAAGCCATAAAACCTTCCCTCAGATAAATACAGACACACATGTATAGACATTTTGCATATAATTTCAGGGAGTCCATGGACCCAAGGTGGGGGACTCCTGCTTTAGGGCAAGGGTGTCACCCTGAGTAAAGTCACTGAGGCAAATCCATCTTTATGCTGCTTGTATTTCCTATGACTGTTCCCCTTTTGTCATCCCCAAATATTTAGAATTCATGAAGTTAATTGTTAATGGGAGCCAAGGAGAAGAGGTTCAGCCTACACTCCAGCCAGAGAAAGCAGCTGCGGCATGGCAGTGGTGGCAGCCAGAGGGCAAAAACAAAGAGAAGGATGGGGTCACATGTACTGCTGCCCTTTCCACCCAGAAGGTCACTTTGGGAGACTTTCTCTACTCAAATTTAGAGAAGGGCTGTGGGACAATGGGGAGAGGGACAGTGTTTTGTTTCCTTTTAGAAAGGAAGGCCATTCCCGTACTGGCTACAGGGTCTGAGGTTCTTCAGGTAATGCCCCCATCCAACCTTCCCTCTTCCTACCCCCCGTTAGAACCCCGAAGCATTGGCCCAGTCATTCATGCACTATGGCCAGGTCTCCTATGAATACCCAGGTATTTACACACGCACTTTCACAGAAGGAAAACTGGGATGGGGGAGATCTCAGAGCAGAGATTTTATGCTGCAACATGGGGATCATGCACTCCCCACAGAAAATCAGAAAAACTGGGAGAATCAGCAAAACCACCCCAAGGACTTAGTGCACATTAGTCCCCAACCACCTCCATGGCTCTTCCTTCTGGCCAGGACCCAACAAAAATGCAAAATCACAGCTGTGTCCTGTGTCCCATTCCCAAAAGTAATGGAACCAAGATAGGGGGCCAAGGCCGAAGGGTCACCAGTGGTTCAGAGGTGGGAGAGAGCCCCAATTTCCTGCAGAGAGAAATTCTGATCTCTCATGGGAATCAGGAATCAGGCAAAGGCCTAGCCCCAAGCCCACCCAGACCCAGAGAGGACAGACACTGGAGTCCAAGTGATCACTCAGACTCAAAGAGAACTGAGAGGCTATGATGGTCTTCCAGGCCCTGTGACACCTGGCATCTCAGTGATCACTCCATTCCAGTGATCACTCATACATTGGTGGTTATTTGTCTGGATCTAGATGGATGTTTCATCACATGTAGCTAAAGGAGCCCCAGTTAGCCGAATGTGGGCTGGGCTTGGGCAAGGATCCAGCAGGAAGGGTGGAGGGAAGCCACCAAAACCACTACCCCTTTTGGCCAAGGCCAGGGGAAGCCGTTCATCTTCAGGAGAAGGGGATGGAGGGTCTTGGCTGTAGCTTGTGGTCCCAGATTGCGGGGCCCCCAGGTCTAAGCCCACCTTGTCTCTCGCCAAAAGTTCTCTCTGTCGCCGTCGCTGCTGACGTCGACCAATCAAGAGGAGAGTCAGGGATGCTGCAAGAACCCCCAGGACAAAGCCAGCCAGTCCAGCCCCCACTGTGTGGGCCCGGCTTGGGGGGCCCCGCTGGCTGCCCCATACCAAGCTGTAAGCTGCTACCACGCGAGCAGCTCCACCCTCCCGACATTCACAGGCATAAGCACCCATGGCCCCTGGGGTCACCACCACCTCTAGCCCATCCCGCCGAGGTGTGAGTGCAGTCACTCCACTGGGTTGGTGCCACACACAGGATGCCCATGCTGAGCTTGGGGAACATGGCAAGACCACATGTGCAGCTGTAGCCACAGGAACCTCAAACACTACTGGGTGTTCTGCAGAGAGACAGCAAAGGCACAAAAGGTGGTGAGGCTATCGGCTGCGGATGTGATAGAGAGAAAACAAGGATAATATCAGACATGAGAAGGGGCCAAGAGGACAAAGCTAAAAGGGGGATTCCCAACAGGGACAGGCCGTGGGTCACTGGCTACTCTATCTTCCAGGATCCAAATTTTAAAGTGGGTCCAAATGGACAATTTTCTGGCCCTTTTCTGCAGAGAGAAATTCTGATCTCATGGGAATCAGGATTTTCCATCCACTCCACCCACACTTCCCTAAATCATACAGACCTCCAGGCTCTTTAGGACACAACGAAGAGACATCTGCAGACTCTACATCTTGGACCAGCCTATAAAGAAGGGAATACTTAGTAAATCCAGTGTCAACATTCCCTTCTACCCTCCTCAGTACCACTGAACATTCACATACTTGTTACAATCTCCCATCATACCTGGAATGATTAGTCAACATCCTCCTCGTCACCAAATTTTTCCCCAATACTTCTTTTTTTTTTTTTTTTTTTTTTTATACAGAGTCTCGCTTTGTTGCCCAGGCTAGAGTGAGTGCCGTGGCGTCAGCCTAGCTCACAGGAACCTCAAATTCCTGGGCTCAAGCAATCCTTCTGCCTCAGCCTCCCGAGTAGCTGGGACTACAGGCATGTGCCACCATGCCCGGCTCATTTTTTCTATATATATATTTTTTAGTTGTCCAGATCATTTCTTTCTATTTTTTTAGTAGAGACGGGGTCTCACTCTTTCTCAGGCTGGTCTCGAACTCTTGACCTTAAACGATCCACCCGCCTCAGCCTCCCAGAGTGCTAGGATTACAGGCATGAGCCACCGCACCCGGCCCCCAATACTTCTTATACTCCCCATGACATTTGTCTTGTCAGATTCTACACACATTTCTAGCAGACCATGGATAGCTAAATTGGCCCTAGGTCTGTTGAAAAGATGTTTGGTGAGGGTGCTTTAAAAGAAACATGGAAACCTATGAAATGTATATGGTCGTCCACAATCACAAGATTTCTCTGGAAAAAAATATATAAACTATAAGGGTTTTTTTCTGTTAAAGAGAAAGAACAAACTTCTTCTCTGTAAAAGCTAACCAAAACTCCACAAAGGTCAACAAGAAGACTTTCTGCTTCATAAAAGCTGTTTGCCTCTACAGAGAACTCTCTTTCTGCAACAACAGTGTGTGTGTGTGTGTGTGTGTGTGTGTGTGTATAAAATACACACACACACACACGCCTTGAATGGTTCTGTTTCAAACAAACAACACAATTCTGGCACTTCTAGGATTTGGGTAGACTGTCTGATAGAAGAACAGCAAGACAGAATACACAAAAGCCTCAATTAAAGACAAACTCTGTTAGAGTGTTAACTCCTTCAATATGAATTAAGGTCCCTAAAATGAACTCAAAGACTGGCATGAACAGATCGAAGTTTCCTGGGTAAAACCAAGGTTGACTAATCTAGCTGAGAGTGGGAACATGGGAGGCCACATGTACAGCTGTAGCCACAGGAATCTCATAGTCTATGCTTTTCTCCCTTGTATCAATTGAAGTATGGAAGACAGAATGTATAGAAGTACTAAGCCAAGACACTGGCATATACACACAACCCACACTCCCCATCACACATCCCCTACTCACATTTATCTCACGGGACCCCTTGAGGTTCAAGTACACAGGATACCTAAGACCAGTAGAATTCTTATTTTAATGGATATTAAAACAATAAAGGAAAGAATAAAGCACTTGCTTTTGTCTTAGATGTTGAAAAACTCTTCCAAAAGAAACTAAAAGACCAAGTCAAAGCTCTTAACCAAAAATTCAAAGCTGGCTAAACCTGCTACTCAAGAGTTACAACTGGCAAAAAGTCAAGAGTCTGATCAAGAGATAGAACAAGATTTTATGCTTGTAAGTCAAAATTAATATCAGAAAAACAAAATTAAATTTTATAACTATTCTGATCATATGTCAGTTATCATTTTAAACATTTCCTTCTGTTTTAACATGTGTGAATTAGTCTGCTTTATTCCCAAATACAAGTATTAATACATTTACTTCTAAAAGATCTGTAACCTTGGGGTTCTGTAATATACTGGGGTTCTGTACATATTTGGGGTTCCTTAGTACACAAATATACTGTAAATTAACTGGGCTTCAAAATAGAAAATCTCAAGATCAGTTTGAAAACATACTTTCCAAACAATCGAATAAAAATACTTCATTGAGGGGATCTCAATTAAAGATTAAAAGACATTCAAGAAGACCAATTACAATTGATGGACATTATTTGGATACTGACTTAAATTTTATTTTTTTAAATATATGCAACTGAAGAAATTAGAACATTGGATATTTGATGATATTAAGAAATAAGGTTTTGATATGATAATGGTGATGTAGTTATGTTTTTTAAAAAGCCCCTCTAGTTAGAGATACACATAGAAAGATTTATCGGTGAAGTAATATGATGTCTAAGATTTGCTTCAAAATAGGTGAGATTGAGTAAAGGTATTGACGAAGCAAGACTGGCCAGGAGTTGATGGCTATTGAGGCTGAGAGACAGATTCATGGAAACACACAACACTATTCTCTCTACTTTTGAATACCATTGAAATTTCCTACAATAAATAAGAGAGTCCATATCTGGTAGAAATACATACTGAAATATTTAAAATGAATATGATGTCAGGCATTTGCTCCAATGTGACATTTGCTTTGAAGCCACCTGCTGAATAGAAAATGTATGGTAGGAAACCAAAATGAGCAAGAGAAGGCCAATTATTATTAGATTATTCCAGCTAAGAAGGAATGATGGCTTGACTACAGTGGTAGCAACACAGGTAGAAAGAAAAGGGTGGACTGAGAATGTTCTGCAGCTAGAGTAAGTTACAAATTATAATACAATGTGGGCAACTTCTGGCTTGAGAAACTGGATGCAGAGAGGGCCCTTTATTGAGATGAGGAAAACCAGAGGAGGAGCATGTGAGGGAAAAAGAAAATAGCAAAGCATACTTAGACCTGCTAAGTTTGAGTTGCTTGCAAAGCATCCAAAGGGAATACCAAGTCGGTAGCTGCATAGGGAGTTCTATAGCTCAACTAGAGAAACATTTGTGGTGGTCATCAGCACTCAAGATGGTATTGAAAGTAATGAGAATGAAATCATCTTGAGAGTGTGTGGAAGTGCAAAGAGAAAAGGCCCAGGGATGACCCTGAGGAATGGCAACATTCAAGAGTTGGATGGAGAAGAAGTCAGTAAGGGAGACAGGAAAATGTAGTCACAGAAGGCAAGAAGGAAAGAGAATTTCAAGAAAAGAGGAAGTGGGCAGCTGTGAAACACTTCTGAGAGCTCTTATAAGACGAAAGCTGAGAAGTGTCCACTAGAGATGGTGACATGAAGTCAGTCACATGGTCAAGGCAGGTCCAGCAGAAAGGCAAGGACATTAACGAGGCAGCCCCAGATGGGCAGACAGTTGAGTTAGTATGGACTGACAGAAGGACACACAAGTGATACAGACTCTAATAGAAGAAAAAAACACACATAGATAGGGCAGCATTAACACATGAGTAACAGACACAGACATATGGATGGGGCAGAGCCCTGGCACTCACCCTCTGTGCTCCCCGGCATGGGCCACACACTCATCTAGCCAGAAGCTCCAAGCACAGACAGGGTCTTGGGCCAGGATGCACTCTGAGCAGCTCTGGAGACGGTCACAGTTGGTTGTGTTCACCTGTGTCACCTCAGTACGGGAGCCAACCAGGAGCCAGCCCTACAAAAAGAAGTGGGGAAGGGGAATACCCTGGATCTCCCAGACCTCAGGGTCACAAACTGGCTCTGGACTCAGATGTCTCCCCATTGGACTCCCCAAAATCTAAAACTCACGTGGTACAATTTCATGTTCTCCACTGGCTGTGGCTCTGGGAATAAGGCCAGATCTTCAAGGACGCTGAGCTGGGCTCCGATCTGCACTGCTCGGTGAAGGTGTCCATCCTCTAGGAGGCAGGTAAGAGGCAAGAATAATGACATAACTGTCTCTGTGCCTGGGACTACGACACCTGTATGTATTACAGGACCCTCTCTGCGATAAGAGTTTGTGTGCATAGAGGGGGCAACCTGCTTGACTATTAAATATACCTGTCCCCAGGTAGAGCACATCATACTCTTTCCCTGAGAGGCTTGTCACCCTCTGGGCCACAACTCTGAGATAGGCTGTATCCGTAGTGACCAGCAGGGGGTGGCCATCAGCTGGAAACACTGGCTTGTCCATGAGTGGGTGGTCCCGGATGAAGGTGAGCACACGGTCAGGCAAGGAGAGAGAGGAGCTGAACTGCTGGAGCTTCATGTTTTTGGTGAGGCACTAGAGGAAATACAAGGCTGGTGACAGAGTTTCCCAGGGAACAGGAAATGTCAGTGATGCTTAGTGGAGCTCTTGCCCTAATGGCAGCTCTTTAATTCAGGCCTGGGATGAAGATCCTCCCCGGTTCCCTCACCTCTCCAGGTCTGGGCTGGGGCACCTCATTGTCCATGACAGGCAGTCCCCTATTGCAGTCATGTTTTAGTTCTCTGAAGGAACCATTCAGCGCTGTCCGAATGTCTTGTGGTCGGAAGGCACACACAGCAGAGATGGCAGCCCCCTCCCTGGAAAAGTAACAGGTTGGAGCCAGATATCTGGAGGGAGCTGGGGATAGCAACTCATTGCTTGCCGCATGAGATGACCAATAAGAAATGCACACGGCGCCATGCAGCCAAGGGAGGAAGAGTGCACCCCTCTCGAGGAGACAGTACTGACACTGCACCAAACCCACATATCTCCCACCTGTAACTCTCCTCCACGCCCAGACCCTCACCACTGGGAGGAAAAGATGCCATAAAAGATGGGGGTCCCTGCCCCAGGCTCAGGTCGAAGCACGGCCACATCCTGCAGGACACTGGAGGCCCGACCATGCTCAGGCCCCGGGCACAGCAGGTCAGCCTTCAAAAACGTCGTCCACCTCTGCTGGAGGGTCTTCCGGCCCCCAAGGTCCCCCTGGGGGAATAAGCACATGGGAGGTTCTCTGTAGAAGACCAACACTGGGCAAAGAGTGTGGAGACCGATACAACTGTCCTCCCTAACTTCAGTGCAGACATGGACAGATGGGGAGAGAGATGCATAGAAATGCAAGGACAGAGATACAGACAGAGTAACTGTGGCCATAATGAGCTACAGAGGGGTCACAATAACCATGGCAGTGATTGAGTTAACTGTGCACTTTTAAAGTACTGTACTAAGTGTTTTACATAAGTTACCTCATTTAGTCCTCAAACAACCCTTATAGATAGACATCATTATTATCCTCGTTCGACAGAGTTTCAAAGATGCTAAAGAACCTGCCCAGAGTCACAGCAGCAGCAAGTGGTGGAGCAGGGAATTGAGGCTTGGACTGTCTATCACTAGTCCACCTCCTGTGGACAGTGTGTCACAAGGGTAACCATGGGGGTCAAAGAGGCCAGAGCCCCCCTCCCACATTCCACAAGCTCCCAGAAAAGAAGCCAAGGCAGAGGAAAAAAGAGACAGAGGAAAGATGTAAAGACAGAGACCCAGAGAGAAGACAGGAGGACAGACAGAACAGGAGACGACAGACAGACAGCCAGGATGGGTGTCTCACCGCACAAACACGGGCCACCCGTGGGACCTTAATGTGCTCGTATGAGTCAAATGCTCGGGAAGTCTCCGTAAAGAAGAAGTAGATTTCATCATCTCCATCTTCGTCCCCCCACTCGGCTGGGCTCAAGGCCACGGCTGCAACAAAGGCTGGGGCTGGGGAGACCAGTGGCCTCAGATCCCCACTGACACAGCCTGGGGCCACCCAGCCTCCACCCCTGTCCCCCAGAGGACCCCTCTCTCCCCCTCCCCACCGTTGAGCCAGGATGGCAAGGCATCTGTCCGAATCCAGTCCTCAGCACGACCCACAGCCCGGGAGATAATCGGCTCCGTCCCCCGGTAGTTTTTCACAGTGGCAGTATAGAGGACTCCCCCTGCAGGGTGACAGAGAAGGGATGGGGCTGTCAGGGGCCCACTGAGAGAAGCAACAGAGGTCACAGGCATAGCAGGGAGTAAAGCAGGGCAGTGTCTCTCAGGGACTGACAGTGCCAGGCACTGCTGAGTACATCACAGGTATTGCAGCGTGTAAATAAACATGGAAATAAACTGCTCCAGGGCAGTCAGGAGGACCAGCGTTAAGGAAAAACTATGCAGGAACGTTCATGTGTATGAAGCGAAATCAGAGTTGTTTGGAGTTTTCTGTTGTTTCAGTAATGCTGTGATATCTTACTGTACTGTGACTCTCCAGGAGAGGGGTTGCTTTGCAGCATGTCCTGATCTTACTTAAGTTCTCCCACTGTGGTAAATGTCTGAGGGAACAAGTGTTCTTTCTGAACATTAGTGGGTGTGCATTGCTCTAGAACAAGTCACAACTTTAGGGTATACTAGACTCCCTTGTGGAATTGATTAAAATGCATATTCCTGGGCTCTCAACCCTGGGCCCTGGGCCCTGGGTACAACAATTCTCCTTCAGTAGAGAACCTGCATTTTTTTTTTTTCTGAGACAGAGTCTCACTCTGCTGCCTGGACTAGAGTGCCGTGGTGTCAGCCTAGCTTACAGCAACTTCAAACTGCTGGGCTCAACAATCCTTCTGCCTGAGCCTCCCGAGTAGCTGGGACTACAGGTATGCGCCACCATGACGGACTAAATTTTTCTATATATTTTTAGTTGTCCAGCTAATTTCTATTTTTTTTTTTTTCAGTAGAGATGGGGTCTCACTCTTGCTCAGGTTGGTCTTGAACTCCTGAGCTCAAATGATCCGCCCTCCTCCCACCCCCTCCACCCCCCCAGCCTCCCAGAGTGCTAGGATTACAGGGGAACCTGCATTTCAAACAAGCAATAGTTATTCTTATGCAGATGATTCAGGACCTCACTTTCAGAGACACCAGCCTAAGGGATGAATGGAGGTTTCACAGATAGCCAGGGAAGCAACCAAGAATTGGAATAGAAGATTGAGGAATGGGGCCCTCCCTCCTGGTACAATGGAAGAGCAGGGGCACTCTAGCGACAGTAGGGATTGGAGAAGAGAAATCGCAGACACTCTGGGAAGGAAGGGAGGTACAGCTATGTGGCTGAATGTGAGAGAACTATAGCCACTGTGAGTAACACTGCCAAGGGCTCAAACGTGAGTAGGAAGAAAGTGAATGAGGGTGGTAGAAGGTCATGAACACCCTGGAGGAGTGTTGAGTATCACAAGTACTCTGGAGATAACAAGGCATCATGCCTTCACCACCTGCTATATACAAAGCACCCTACCAGGTGCTAAGCATATTGCCAGCCCCTAGAACTCCCATTTGAGTCAGGAAGACAAGCATGTAATCACATACCAGGAGGCGGCACTAACAGACCTGGGGGACCCAGCCACATCTACCTAGAGGAGCAGCAACTCAGAGGCAGCATCTGAGCTGGGCCTGGAAAGCAAGAAATTTGCCAGGTAAAAGAAGGATGTCAGTGAGGAAGACAAGCCAGCCATGAAGAAGGGAGCCCTGCTAAAGCATGTGTAGGCAGAGAGGGCTGCTGGGCCGGGCGAGTGTGCAGAGATAATGCTGCAGAGGTGGGCAGATGGGCACCTATTGTGATGAGTTGCTCTGCCACGCCAGGAGATGTGGACTTTACCCTTCAGGTAAGAGTTAAACTGCAGAGATGTTTTTTTTTTGGAGGAGAGTGACATAATCAGTTTTGGTTTTTAAGAAGACAATGCTAGTTAAAATACCATTCACACAGTCCAGGCAAGAGTGGAAGGCCTGAACTAAGGCAAAGGCAGAGGAAACAAAGGGGCTGGATTTGGGAGATATTTTTGTGGTAAAATTCAGTAATAGATTCAAATCCAATAATGGATTTGCAAATCCATTAAATATAAGATGTGAGAGAATGGAGTAAACTAATTTCTCTCAAGGTTTCTGCTTGTAAGATTGATGATAGTAGATGGTGATATTATTAACCAAGCCAGGAAATGATAGAAGGCCCATAAAGGGGGCAATTGGAGCGGGAGTGAGTTCAGTTGTTGGACATGCTAAGGTTAAAGTGCCTTCAGGACACTGGTCAGAAATACTGGAAAGTAATGAAAGAGAAGAGCCTGGGAAACACAGCCAGAGTCGGCAACTTGGGAGTCATCACACCTAATATTTAAATCACGACAGGGAGAAAAGTAAAGCAAGAATAGAGCGCCGGGGAACACCGCCATTTAAGGGCAGAGCTATGAAGGCAAGTGAGATCAAGTCAGAGAGGCCAGAGAAGCAAGACAGACCAATGTGACGGGAAGCTGGTGCACAAAACTCAGGCAGAGCCATAGTGCTCATGCACGCTGTGGGAGGCATTAGTGCATAGGACCACCTGGAGGGAAGTGCAATCATGCTGGGGTCACAGGTGCTCTGGAAAGAGAGCCAGCACAGACTAAAAACCAAACAACACTCTGTGCAGAGCAAAACAGCCAGAGCCCTCTGAGGGCAGCAGTGGAGGGTTGGAAACCTCCTTGTGGGGTGGGGAGGGAAGACCATTCTATCATTTGTGACTGTGAAAAGAATCCAAGTGTTTTGGAGCCTGATTACATATTAGTAGAACAATCTTGGAAAAATTAACTTTCCTAAGCTTTGGATTCCTCAAATGTAGAATAGGGATAATTCCACCTTCCACTCAGAGTAGCACTGAGGGTTGAATGAGATAAATATAGAGCCCTAGCTATGTCCTGGCACATGGGCAGCATTCAATACACATTAGTTACAGCTCCTTATGAAACTTTAAAAGGCCATATGCTTGATTCACTACCAGAAGCAGAGGGCTATAAAATGACATCCCATTCCCTTCCAGAAAAATTTCAGGACAGAAAAACCAAATGTTGCAGCAAATGGAGCATCAAATAAACCAACCCTCTGTACTTTCAAGAGCTGAAAATGTTGATACAGAAGCCAGAAATGGATTGAAAATTTTCCCTGACAGTGTGGTACACAGAACACTCTAAAACCAAAACTCTGGCAGAAGCTGTGTCACGGATACCCTGAAAATGGAGGAGATGTGGTAGAAGACACAGTTTTGAATATTTAAAGTGCATGACTTGGTGTGTAGGGTCAGGGAAAAACAATCATAAACACTCTGGAAACAGTAAAGGACCACAGATAGCCATGCAAAGACCCAGTGGTGGATGGAGGTAAAGGGTCCCAAAATTTCCTAAGGGATCGATGGGGAAGTCAGCAATACTGGAGCCCAGAAATGCTGAAGAGAGCCCTGTCACTCAGGGTGGAAGAGCAGAGGGTCACTGACAATAAAGGGCAGCGGGAGGAATCAGACACTTTGGGAGGAAGTAGTAGGGCTCCAGGTTCCCCGGGAGTACCAAGGGGCTTGCCACACAGTTATACCCACACACACACAAGAAGGAACAGCAACCACTGCAGTCATGAGGCTAGGAGTCCACAGGACCACCACATGTCCTAGATTCTCCAGAACACTCTCAATTCCAAATATTCTGTTCCGCCGTTCACAATAAAATATTCCTGAATGTGCAATTGTTTGCTAAATTGTTGCTGAATGGATTCAAGTCAGTAAACTTAAACACACGCATGTGCCATTGGCAAAAAAGAGAATGTGCAAAAGAGAGTGATGCCCATGGTGTTGAATTCAGTTAACAAGTTGGTTAGAAAAAAAATACCAGAGGTAATTCAACCCTATTTTTATTTTCTAAAATATGTATATCTACCTGTGGGCATAGGAAAGATTATTCGCTGAATATTTTTGTAGATAACATCTTTTACTTTTATAACTTCCCAAATTAAGATATTTTCATGCTGGAAATTTTTAAAAAAAACAGATTGAAAGCCATAAAAGATGAAAAGGCATAGTCAAAGAAAAATCACAATTGCGTGTGAAAATACAGCCATCCCTACTTGCCTAGCTGGAAAGCCCGTGAACACAGGTTTCCCAAATGTGTTAGCAACCCAAAACTGACAGGCTAGGCTAGGTGTCACTGCAGTGAATATTTCACTATACTGGGGGTTTCAAATTTCCATTCTGGTATCAAAATGCTTACTTTTAGAGGAGATTTACAATAGGAATTATCTGTAATCAGTTTCAAAAAGAGTACTTTAGACATGACATGGCTTTTCTCTTCTGCTCCCTTTTCTTCTCATGGTCAAATGCTTTTCAGGCCAGATAGCTCCTACTCTAATAGCCTCCATTTCTTTAAGTATTGAGCCAGCTGGATAGCTTTTTTTTTTAAACGTCCTATTATTGGGATATAATTAGATAGCTAGAGATGCAGTGTTTACTCTACCTTTCCCTCTGTTGGCCATGTAGAATTTCTATAACTGTCTTGTTTCAATGTATGAATGCTAATCTTGGAGAAGACACAGACAGATTTAGGAGGTAGGCTTGGTCCCAAAATGCTGGCAGCATCCAGTGCATCTGGAACATTTACAGTGCTCCTTGGCAGATGCATTAATCACAAGATGCAATGAGGCTGAAAGCAGATGATAAATACACAGGATGGGTTTCCAAAGAGAAAGCACAAAAGCTTCTGCTCTTCTTGATAAAAGCCCTATTTATTATAGGATGTGACAGGGAGAACCAAAGACGACTGACGGCTATCTCTAGCTTGGGTACCTTGGTGAGTAACAGCACTATGCACTCAGAAGAGGGAACACAGGTGGAGAAGCAAGCCTGGGGAAGGTGAGTGAAGATGATGAGCTCAGTTTGGGACATGATTTTGAGATTCCTGTGGGACATCCAAGTGGAGATGTCTGGAAGGCAGCTGAATGTGTTCTGTACCTCCAGATAATGTCTGAGAAGCAGATACAGATTTGAGAGGCATCGGAATGCAGTGGAAACAGAAGCCACAGGGCTGGTTGACATCACAACTACATAGAATGAGAAAAGAAGAGGCTCTTGGGTAGAAGTCAAAGGAACCCCAACATTTAAAGAATGAGCAGAAGAGCCTACCAAGGAGACTGAGAAAGAATCACTGATGTTCTTAGGCTAATGTGAACATGATTGTCAAAATAGTCACATTTTTCCAAATTTGAATAGTGCAAATAAAGACACAGATCATTTTGTTAATTTTATCTGAGTGCAGTACATGTAAATGTCATATTTGAAAACAGTATTTCTGAGGCTTTCCCCCAAAGAAATGCCAATAAACTACCAATAAACACATGAAAAACTGTTCAACCTCATTAATAGAAATGTCAGTCAAAATATACATCACATTGGACTTTGGAGGAAATCCCTGAATGTTTATTAATTATATTCCTTGGGACTGACAAGGGTACAATGAAACAGGCCCTCTCGTCATGCTGGTGGGACTAAATGGAGAGCAATTTGTCCAAATCCATCAAGCACCAAATCTTTACACCCTTCAACCTAGCAATTCCGCTTTTTGGATTGATTCATATATTTAATACAATTAATTAGATTTATGTAAAGGATTCACATTAAAACTTACATAAAAGGATTTCTGCTGTAGCATTACTTTTAAAAGCAATCATTTATTTTAAAATTTGAATGTATAATTAGTTATATGTGAATAATTAAATTGTGCTACATCTATATGATGGAATTGTATGCAATTACTAAAAATCATGTTTTGCATAATTAAACAATTTCTATTATGAGAAAATGCTCAGTATACAATATTAAATGAAATATACATAATTCCACTTTATCATAAATACACATATACACACAGATACAGAAGAAAATACCCAAAATACTCCAAAACAATAATAGCGATTAGAATTATAAACAAAATTTTCACTTTCTTCTTCATAGATTTCTATATTTTCTCAATTTTCTACAATGCACATTGTAATTTTTATAATTTAAATAAATACTTGTATTATATTCTAATAGTATTTTCATTACTAAAAGCCCTTTTTTTAAATTTCAAAATACATCTATTATCCTTAAGGACATTTTTATAGATCCTAACTGGGAATTTTGGTTCTAGTTCTTATATAAGTAGCCACTATTTTCTACACTGCTATTTTCAAAACAAAGCACAGCAGGGCATAATGGATCAATATTGAAAGCCTCATGTGAATACTGGCACTTATGTCAGACATAGAAAAATTCTAAATTATACCCCTGTAAAGTAAGAACTGCAGATGAAAATGTATAATACTGAGATTGGCTGTGATTTGGATCTGGGACAGCTAGAGACATAGAGGATCTATGTTAACTGAAGCTAACCATTCTAAACTGTTAGTAAATGAGTTCTGATCATCTCAACCAATTATCGGTGGAGAGGCAATCGTGAATTTTGTTATCTGAAAAAAAAAAGACTTAAAACCTTTTTGAACACATTCTTTCTACTTTGTCATACAATGATTTTACTTATGGAATTTCACTTGCTGACTAAACAAAGAGAAATTACTCACAGAAGGTCACACAAGCTTAAAGATTACTGCTTGAAACAAAGAAAGTACCTTAACTGATTATCTTAGATTGTTGCAATCGAGAAGTCATTTCTGTTGATAAACAACTGTGTAGACTCAAGAGAAATTTACAACCACCAAAACTCAGAAATCTTTCTTAATGATCCCAATGACTGGCTCAGAGTTCTGCCAAAGATGTTGATAAAAATCCAAAAAAATAAATAAATAAACTATTGACTAATCTGTTTTATTCAAACATGTATGAGTATAAACAAGGTCTCATCAATTTCAAAAGTGGATAATGATAATAATAATTCAAATATTGTATTTACTCAATATACACTTTATGCTCATTTTTAAAAACTTTTATTTTTTTTTTACTTTTCAGAAAACGTATGTCATTGTATGACTGAAGAGTGATTTAATCTGTATAGCTTTTAAAACTTTTCCTAAAAATAAAGTCATGCATAAGAAAAAATTTTATTTTTAGACTTTGTGTCCCAATTTTTGTTTTACATAAAACATTGTCCAAAAGTATAAGCAAAAATTAATTTTATGATGAAGTTGGCAAAAAAGTCAATGAAGAAAGAAAAAACAGTATGATGAATGATGCTAACTCAACTGATTAGCTAGTTCTGAAAAATTAATTTATATCCCCATCTCAAACCAGTCATCAAAATAAGTCCAAATAGATCAGAGAGTCAAATGTTTGGGAAGAAATTTTTTTTTTTTTTTTTTTTTGAGACAGAGTCTCACTTCGTTGCCCTGGCTAGAGTGAGTGGCGTGGCGTCAGCCTAGCTCACAGCAACCTAACACTCCTGGGCTCAAGCAATCCTACTGCCTCAGCCTCCCAAGTAGCTGGGACTACAGGCACGCGCCACCATGCCCGGCTAATTTTTTCTATATATATTTTTAGTTGTCCAATTAATTTCTTTCTATTTTTGGTAGAGACGGGGTCTCACTCTTGCTCAGGCTGGTCTCGAACTCCTGAGCTCAAACAATCCACCCGCCTCGGCCTCCCAAAGTGCTAGGATTACAGGCGTGAGCCACCGCGCCCGGCCTCCATATCTTTTTTAAATGGCCAAAAAGTGTCCGTATGATGTAATGGAATAAGCAAAGGTGTGAAAGTTAGAGACATAGGTTTGAATCTCAGCTTATGTGTAAAATAGAGCTAATGAAAACATACACCACAG
>CAUYSK010030303.1:0-87902 GCA_963575035.1 Avahi laniger
AGACTTCCCACTGGTCGGTGGGTTATCAGACGTCTTCAGAGGGGCTGCTAGTTTTATGCTCAGATGAGAAGCTCCAAGAAAGGAGGCAGTTGCTTAAGATGCAGAATACCGACCATGTGCACAGTGTCACATCAGACAGAGGGCCTTGGCTGTGGGTGGGACCCAGGCTGGGTGTCAGGGGCAGTAGAAGAGAGCAAGTTTTGCTAAACCCAGGCCTAATTGCATAAAGAAGTTGCTGCAGCTCATCCCACCCTCCTTCGTTCCTTCTTCCACGACTTAATGTTAGCAAGACCAAACCCATCTTGGCAAACACTTAAAAATAAACTAATTAAATAATTTTTATGAACTGTATTTATACTTCTGGCAATCATTATTGAGTGAAATGGTATTTTATTTGCATCTAGGATTTGCAGCAATGTAATAGAAGTTTTCTCGTTTTAATTTCATGATGTGCCTTTTTGGAACGTTCAAGAGCACCCGTGCAAAAAGCTTAAGGAATATTACCGGGCCAAATATAGAAAATTAACTTTGAGAAGCACCAAATTACATTACCCCAGCACGTGTTGTTTTGAAAGAATGGCATGTTCACTTAAAACTTGTATTTGAAAACTTAAACATATTGCTAGGCATGGGAGTGTTTTTAACCAACTAACAAATTTTGCAAGCAGCCTTATCCACATTCCAGGTATTAGCCAGGTCCGGACATTTTTGTGTGAAGACAGTGTACTTAGAGATTCTTCGAAAATTCAGGCTGTCAAGAACTTCCTGGAAATGTATGATTTATTGACTTGTATATTTAGTATTTACATCTCATATTCCCACTTAATTGCAAGCTTCTTGAAAGCAGGCATTGTCTTGAACATATTTGCACTTCCCTTTGGACCCAACATAAGGTTGTTTGATTTTTCTCTTTCTCTCTCTCCACTTTAAAATTGGTTTTCTGAGCTTGCAAAGAGGAGTATTTGAGTGGTCGGACAGTAGAGGGCAATACACATCCTGAAACAACTGAGAGTCGACAGGAAGTGGGAAGTAGCTTCATGAGGAAGCCTGCATGCAGTGATGGCTGTGTCTTGGTGTTTGCTCTTCCCTAGAATTGTCCTTGCTCAAAAACTCATGGTGAATAGAGAACCTAATGAGTTGGGCTCTTAGCCACAGACTTAGTGTCTTGCCTGGTGGGAGCGTAGGAGCTGCCGATACTTCCTTTCCAAAATGAAAACTCCATTAAACTTTGCTGATTTCCGGTTGTCTTTCGCCAGAAGGTTCTGAGGTTTTGCAAAGGTGAAAAAATAAAAAAGAGGACATCAAAGTGAAATTCAAGGAAATAAAGCGATTTTTATTTAAGTCCTAAGCGTTGCCCCTTGGTGGTTGATGGCTTACTTTTATGTCCTCCCTCCCCGCTTTCTTCCATCTTCTGTGAAGAAAATTTTAAATTTCAGGCTTTTATCCACTCTCCTTTTACTTCTTTTCTCTGAGCCAAACATCCTGGCTGTGCCGGCAAGTTGGGAGCCTTTGCAGGGGACAGGAACAACAGAACTTTGGTGACACAGGACGGAGCGGTCTTCTCTGTTAATTACTTTCCACATAGACTGAGAGCTCATTGCTGCCTGTGGTGCAGTTACCCCCAACTCTACATCTGACTCTGTGGCTGATGGCAGGAGCAGGTCACAGTCTGTAGGAGGTGGGGACAGCAATGCCCAGTGTCAGAATTCACCTGTGTCAGGGTTGTTGGTCAGAGGCTTCCTCCCTTAAGAGCTCAGGGTAGCCCCATCCCACTGCAGGCTCAGAACCAGTGGGTCCCTAAACTTCTCCCACCCTCATTTTGTGCATGTTTTCCATGCACTTCTGCCATCTGGTACTTTATCCATTAATATTTTTTGAAGCCTAAATTTTGAACGTATGTTTACCACATCAAATTTCTTTTTTTGACGTCCAGTTTTGACCTTGTTCTCGGCTGCTGAGAGAATTTTAAACTTTGTGTCATCACCATCAATGGATTGAGCCATAATACCAAATGATTTCTTTCATATTATCTCACTCGACCTTCACAAGTCCTGGAATTTGTCATTTGCAAATTTGATAAATGTAACTCTCAGTCTTCATTCAAATTACTGATGAAAATATGAAACAGCCTAGCACCAAGGACAGAACCCTTTGACATGCCATTTCTTGGAGAGCTTCCCATCTGGGTTCGACAAATAACCATTGATTCACCTTCTCTGGGTCCAAGAAGCAGTGGATCACCCAAGACCCAGCATAGACTTTTGGAGGCAGACAGATCTGGGAGTGCAACCCAACCTAGGCCAACTTGGTCATGGCCACTGGTCAGATTATGTGGACTCAGTTTCCAATGATTATAGGAAGGTGAGAGCTATAGGCCTCCTCCTCCACAACCTTGCAAGGAAAGCAAGTTGCAGACTCAATTCTACCCCACATACCAATCTTTATTGACAACCAGGCACAAAAACAGCCACAGAACCTGTTTTGGAAGCTCAGCAAGGACCCTGCTCTCTGTCCCAGCTAGTATGCCAGGGAACAGTTTGAAGACTTGCTGAGATAGCGAATCCCCTCAACCCTGCGGGAGGACAGGAGGAAGACACATGGGCATGCAGCAGACAGAGGCCCCTCTCTGGCCCCAGGGTGTTAGTAAAAATATTCTCATTTTCTGCATGTGCCAGGAAGCGAGAAAGTTCCGGAAGCACTGACTTAGTGGCTATGACAAGTTTATTTGAAGGAAGGTTTATTTGAGGCAGATACAGCAAGTACTTTGATTGCAGGTTTCAGCTCACCTTCTAATGGGATCAGAGGACAGAATCCTTTGAGAGATAAAACACAAAGCCCTAATAGGGCTCCAGGCCAAGAGCAGAGCCACAAAGGGCTCTAGACTTGCCAAATTCTTGTACTCATGGGACAGAGACGCCTGGATGGTATTTCTAACCAATCCTCTAACTTTGACACCACTTAATTTCCCACTGACAAATTATTAATACTTCTAACATCTCCTAATCTATTTAATAAATCCAGTAGTGCCTCTCAGGACAGTATAGTTGAAATACTCAGAGTAGACTCTGATGTGAGGCCTTCAAAAGCTATCTTACCAATCCTGGAGTATGCGTTTTTGTTGATTAACCATCCTTGAGTGTGGATTAAAACTAATTTACACATATTATACCACTCTGTTTAAGCAGAATTATTTTAAAGTAATGTAAAGATGTCATCAAACCCTGGCTTCTTAGCTGTGTAGCCTTGTCATGTTCCCTACCTTCTCTGATGTTGAGTTTCCTTAACATTAAAAAGAGTAAAGTAATACATTAGGGACTACTGTGACAATTAAGTGACATAATACCTGGGAAATAGTTTGCACACTGCTTGGCACTTACTAATTGGTCATTAAATGAAGGCATAATATTATTGAAAATTATTGTCTGTGCTTTAGGTACCTAAAACATGTTAGTTTCACTTCTTGCCACCCTGCGTTGGATGAATACACTTCAGTTTTCTTGGTTTATAAATAGTCACATCTGTTTCCAACACTGGGTTTCAACAAGCCTACTGCCTTGAGGTTCTATAAGCCAATGAGAAGAGGGGAAGAGCAGGTGGCTGGTCCTCTTGCATTAATTCTGGCTTTCCTTCTGAATATGACCACTTAAAACAGATTTAAAAATATTTGTAGGGATTCCTTTATTTTGGAAGACCCAGAATTTTCCCAGAGTCTACATTTAACAGCCACGATATATCCAATCTGTGCTCAATTTGGCCATCCATTTTGCCCATTCACACATGTAAACATACATTATTTTTATAGGACCTGCAGTGCTATCTTAGATAATAATGTGTTTTTCTTGCCAGGCCATGGTGATGGTTCCTGGATTTTTTTCAGGTTTACCACCCAAGACTTCTAAATTTGGTTTAGAGAGGAGTAGATAGGAGACTCTTGGCTCAAAGCAGTGGCTAACCATTAGTGGGTAGTTATTGCCTGGAGCCTACCTGATAGTTATGCCAAGCATGGCAGGATGGGGCATCTGCTAATGTTTGCCTGCAACAAAGTCATAAAGTTGAAGTGGTCCACTGGAGATCAGAGGGGTGTGTTCAGTGTGCACAGCATTTACATATTTGGATATGTTCTCCTGCATCCAACAGGGGATATTTATGAAAATGGCCCATCTCAGCTGTCTTCAGCCCCAAGCCCCAGTTTCCTGGCAAGGTAGCCTTAAACTAGGGACATTGCTGTGGGGTTTTCACTGCGCATAGCCAGCTATCCAATCAGAAGCCTCTGCCCCGAGGCACCCTGGTTGTCAGAGCACGCTCAATGCTTCTAGGCACCTTAGCTTTGAATCCAGTGAAATCACCACATGATAACAAACCATTCCCAACAACACTCTGGCTGAGAGAGGAAGGAACCACTGGTTGATGGTGGAGAAAGGTGATTAGCCACTGTGGAGAGGGAACAAAAGCTTAAAGACTCTGGATACTTTGAGTGTGTCAGTGCATTTGGAAGATGATGGGACCTCTGTGAACAGAGAGTTCAGGCCAGCTCTGAATGAGAGGTTCTTTCCACTGCAGAGCTTACCATGGGGAGAGTTGTCATGTCTTCTCTGTCCCTTAAAGGAAAGACGGCACTTCACTGGCACACTGTTTCCCCAGGATCCCTGTCACAGACCACCTAGAGTGACCACAGGCCCTGTAGTCACTAAAATAGCTTGTTTCTCAGATATTGTATGCCATCACTGGAGCACATGTCCTGATATTTTGGGTTTGATAGTAGTCATTTTATATTTATATATAAATTGTATCTATCTATCAATCATCTCCAAATGAAGATCCTTGGACAAAATTGGGAAATAGTTAAATATTGCCCCAAGTACTTCATTAGGTATCTCCTTTCTACTTCTCTTTTTCTCTGTTTAGACAGGGCTTTTGGCGCTGTATGCTGTAGTCTGTGTACCTGTGACCCAGGGGTGAGTAAGAGCTGACATTCTGCCTGTTTCCTTGGCCCAGGCTTGCTGCATCTCCTTGCTCAGGAAAGGGCTGCCTTTTTCTTTCACCAAGATGCCTTCCTCCCACCAAGCTCTGGCCAACCAGAGAGGACAGCATCCTCTAATTCTCATTAAGTGGCCATGCAGACCTGTGGGGACCTGCTCTGTGCACCCTCTCCACTCTCTTCTGTTTGGGGCTCTCTTCAGAGTCCCTGGGGCCACAGAAAGAGAACTGATGGAGAAGGTCACTAAGGTGTAGTTCTTTGAGAGAGCAAGCATGATGCTGGACCCACAGAAACAATGTCCCAGTGGTGGCCTTTCGGCATTGCGGGGGAGGGATGAGATGCGTATTGGCGCAGAGGGACTTTGCTAGGACTTTCCCAGCCAGACAGGGAGGCCCTGTGTGACCCTGCTGCTCTATGTGCTTGTGTTTTATTAATAGACTGGGCTTGGAGACCACTGTCTCTGGCCCCTCCTTCTGCATTTCATTTTCATGGGCCCTGTCAGGAAGCTCTGTTCCTGAGCTGATGGCCATCACCCCTGGGCTTTTCTGATGGGTCCAGGGAGTTCTGGGGCACCTGGAGATCTTTTTGGGCAGCGTTATGAGCCTCCTGGGGGAAAGTGCCATTAGCGCTAATGTGGGAAATAGCTAAAGGGCCGCTGAGAGCTGCCTCCCCCATGCCCCACATTTTCTTTAATGTGTGTCCTTACTATCTTTCCGGGAAATTCTGACCTCAGGGTGAGCAGGTCACAGGCCACACCTGGGGCTGGCAGAAACAGACCTCAGGATGCATCTGCTGAGGCTTCTAGATCACTGTGCATGGATGTGGGTTCCAGAGATGGGCATTCAGAGCAGCAGACTCTCTGCCTGTGAGGTCCATCCAGAGAGACTGGCTTCTCCAGGAGCAGAAATAGGAGATTTTCATGGCACGGGGGCCCCATAGCACCCCAGAATCCTGGGCCTACCTCTCTCATGAGGGCTAAGGAGCCAATTCTATGCTCCTGGCAGAACCACTTCTAAGAGGGCCCAGCGCTGGGCCCAAGGCAAGATTTCTTTTTTGAGTCTCTTTCATCCTAACACAACTTCCGCTTCAGCTAGTATCATTTAGCCAGCTTTGCAGGAGGGGCTCAGGCACCTCATTGATTTTATACAGAAAGGTGTTTCTCCTGATATTAATCTCCAAGGAAATGAAAGCCCAGGTTTCTTCTGTTCAGGGTTTTGGGGCCCAGGGGGTGTGTCTCCAGATGGAGGAAATGGAGTATCAGTGCTAACCAAGCAGGGTTGCAGGTGATCAGATCACCACTTCTGCTGGAAACCTCATACCTGCAAAGGAATTTCCTCTTCTCACCTTCCAGAGCCTCCCAGCTATGAGGTGTGCTACAGGAAATTGGGCGCTGATGAAGGACTGGCCACCACATTCCCACCCCCAGGACTGCCTGTATCAGGTCCAGGCCCTTCTCCTCCCAGTGCCCTGCATCTTGGGGCAAAGGAACTACTTTGTGAACCAGCTACTCCTTGTGAACCAGGATTTTCGAAGTGGAGTAAGACAAACAAAGAGCCCCAAACCAATAACTCCCACCATAGCTTCTTTTCTAGAGCCAAAGTTTGCTGAGAACTAAATCAACTCTCCTAAGTGTGTTATTTTTCAGTATTTTAAATCAAGGTCTAGGAGTCAGATCTCCAGTATTGAGGTGCTGGGTAACTCTGCCAGCTGTGATCTTGGCCGCCATCTCCCAATGGCTTTTCCAGCCTCAATTAATGTCCTCCCTGCTAGTCACATTAACTCTCACCAGGAGCTTTCTTGTTAAAGGGAGGGAGGTGGCACGAGCACTTAGCTTGCCAAATACTGTCAACTTGCGCTGCATCTCGACTGCGTGTGGGGCATTGATTTCACGTATCCATCCGCAGCAAACCTGCTAATAAGATTCTTTCCCCTCCTCTCCTTCCCCCACCCCTTTCAACCTGGCCCCGACTCCTGGTCAGACCTTGATTACATGTCTCATTGATTCCATTCAGCTATTTATTAATACACTAATTAGTATGTTCATTTAAAGGAGAGTGACATTGCTTTTTAAAAATAAATGTACAGAGGTGCAGGTTAATGGAAATCTCTGTTTATTTAACATTGATGTCTGGTGTGAAGAGGATTAGTTTTGGATGTTAAAAGGACACAGGAGTTTTCTGGGGCTTAAATTACTTTAGCTGACAGTCACTAACACCCTTTGAAAGGTGACACCTAGAATCATATTTCGTTTTCCTTCAGTGATCATAGACACTCCACTATTCGGGTGGGGAAACTAGAGAGTGGCTGCAAAGGTGCAGGGTGCCTGTCATCTTCCATGCACAGCTCTGATTGGGTGTGGGGACTGGCTGGCTCTGGGGCGGTGATCAGTGAGGCACACTCACTGCTCTGGTTGTCAGACTGGCTGGTATTTTGTAATGGAAGTTGTGAATGGATAAGCATTGCTTTTCTATTACAGGCTTGTTTTATTTGTCCCTGAGTTGCTCAGTAGTAACTGCAGCAGGCTAATTTTGTAACGAACCACCACCAAGTATCAGCAGGTTAATACGCCACAGTCCGATATGGGTTAGTATATGGGGGACTTCTGCTCCATGCAATCATTCAGGAACCCTGGTTCCTTCCATCTTGTGGCTCCACCGGTCCTAGGACTTCTTCATTCCCCACTGGCAAGTCTGCGTCTGGCCAGGGGAGGTGGGAAGAGAAAGTGTGTGAAGGAAGCTACTGAGCTGGTACGGGGAGCTGGATGTGCCTGCAGGCTCATGGTCTCTGAGCGCCGCAGTCTGAGCTGGGACTGCATGCTGAGTGTTGGGGAGCTGGTCAAGAGGCTGCTATTGCAGTCCAGGGCAGAGGTGGTGAGGGCTGGGGATGAGGGGCTCATGGGAGGAGAGGGCGAGGTGGTCCAGAAGTGGGCCTGGGTGGTGATTCAATGAGGCAGCCGAGGGGCATGAAGGACTAAGTGGGTGGCTGTGCTCCAGCAAAGGGGGGGACACAGGAGCAGGAGCAGGTGTGGAAGAACCCACAGGGCCTGCTTTGAAAGCTGAGTTTGAGTGCCTGTGAGATGCTGAATGGAGACGTACACGGCTGGTTGTGCGAGTGGCCAGCGGGTAAGAGGGAGAAGGACAGAGGTCAGGGCTGGGCTGGGAGGAGGGGCTAGAGGCCCACTGGGGTAAGTGACTGGGGCTCTGGGCTGAGGTAGGTTATTGGGGCCACTGGCAGGCAGGGGGTTGGTTGTCCTCTTCCTCCTCCCAGTGATTCTCTCAGACAGAAACCCTAAGTGAGGGAGGGTGGGGGAGGTAATTGTACATAGCAGACCTCGATACAAAATAAAGGCATGTTTTGGTTAAGACTGAAATTGTGATGATTTTTTTATGCAGCTGAGCTGCACTCAGATCCCCTTCAAGTGTCCATGAATTGCCTCTTGCAGCTCAAGAAGTGCTGCCCTCCCCCCACTGCTGTTCTCCCTACTAATGCAGGCCTGGGAAAGGCCTTCCCCAGTCCCTTCCAGGGCAAGATGTCAGGATACAAGTTTGAACAAAGCTTTCCAGTTGGGTCGTGGGTGGTAAAGGGAACACAGAAAGTGACTTGCATTCTTCAAGTGTAGCTATCATGGCATCCCCAGGCTTAAGCCCATCCTCAAGGGCGGTCCCTTGCTTATAGGGCCCCACTCCTGGCCACCCTGCTCCCAGAGGAAGGCCAGCTCGCCACCATGCTGTGGGATGGGGGACTCTGAGTGGCAGTGGAAAACCCACATTCCAGCCCTCATTTACTTCTTAGGGAACGTCCACTGCCTTCGGGGGAAACCTCACCCTAGGGTACAGGGTAGAGTGTCACTTTGAGGCACCAACAGGGTGACAACAGCAGAACAAAGTTGTCCAATGTGGTATGTTTCCCAAAGTCTAGGCAGTGCCCCAGGCTGCACCCGGATCCTGGGTTCAGCCTCCCCCTCCTTGGAAAGGGAGGGCCCCACCTTCCTGTTCCCCCTTTCTCCTGCTCGTCCGCTCTCTAGCGCTCCAACTGTAACTCACATGCCCTTCCATGAAATGAGCAGAGCATTCTAAAGTCATTTTAAGAAAAAGAAAAAAATCCTAACCCCCATGCTGTTTCCCCAACAAACAAATCCCACGGAATATTGCAGATGTAGCAGTAGCTTAACCCAAATACCGACTTACCTGCTGCTGAGGAATCCTCTTGATGTTCCATGCACTGTACCATTTTCCAGAGCATGGGAGGGGGTCCTCCCAGAATCAAGAACGTCTGCTCCCAGGGGTATTCTAGTGTCCACTCACTTTTGAGGTTTTTCCAGTGTCTGTGGTTCCAGGTTTCAAAGATCTCAAGAGGGACCAAGTATGTGAGAGTCACCGGGGTGGAGGCCACAGCTGCCCAGGCCCTCTGAGGATTCTCACAGGCAGCCAAGCTCACAGCCAGTTCAGTGTCTGCCCTAAGCAGCTCAGTTCCTACTGAGGGTACCTCCAAGGGTGGGTATTTAACAAATATTTGGAGCATGGGGAAATTTGGTTTCCTAGGATTCCAGTTTTCTAGGGTGGGGTGACGATGCGGGTGCATTTTACTCATGCAAATTAGGAAAGAGCAGATTAAGGTTTTGCTTCCCTCTTCTAGCTTTCGAGAAAGCTATGTTGGGCATTTATTAGAAAGTACAGTAGAATTTCTGGTCTTGGTCTCCACCGAGGACATGCCCAACTTTGTGTCAGACCACGTTTCTCTGGGGTGGGTGGTAGGAACAGAGAAGTCAGCTGCCTCCCTCACTGTGGTCAATGTTGTCTACTTCCATGTCTGTGTCCTCCTCCTGGCCTCTCCCCACCAAACAAAACCCCCAAATCCATACAAAACGGTAGGACATTTAAAACAACCAAAACAAATAAGGAAGAACCTCACTTGCACTTGAAATTGCCCTAGGCTCATCTGCTTATTGTAGAAATCCTTTCGCAGCCATCTTGCAATTAGAATTGAACTCTATTCTGCATTAATTTTGCATTAGGATTTAATTTGGATTTGAGGCGAGGGCTAGGCGAGTCTAAAACTACACTTGCTACTAGGACAACTAAGTGCTGTTCGGCAACCAGCACTCTCCAACCACTCACAAACGCCACTGGGTTTGGGACGTGGCATTCCTAGAAACTCTTTTGAGACTTTCCAAAGTGAGGCTTTGTCTCTCTTCACTCTCTCCCCACTCAGGGTCCTGGAGTGAAGCCACCAATTCAAAAGGCTCTGTGTGACTGGGTGTTTTCTTGGGTTTCACGTTTTGTTTGACAGCATTAGATCTGCTCACGCTCAGACTCCCAGGGGCCCGTGTGTGCGTCAGCGAAGGCTTTCTCTCTTAATTTGGTCATGGTGATCTTGGGATCTGTAGTTGTGGTTACAAAGAGAGGTGCTCTCTCCTTTCTTGTCGTCCCCAGGGTTCTTTTGCTAGCTGCTGCCTAGGCTGAAATGCAGAGCAGTCCAAAGAATACAAATCTAGGCCACCAACAAACTCTTCACTCTCTTCATGGCTCCTGATTTGATTGTCCTGGTGGGTATGTTTGTGGGGTCCTGATGGTTTTACCCTTTCCCTGTCTCCTCTGCGGTTCTGGTTTGCCCGGCTGTTGGAATGTGTGTGTCCCCCACTTCTTCTGCATGGGAGACAAGAGTCAGAATCCCTGGGACGGTTCCACCCTCACCAGGAAATCCCTGTACTTTCCTCTGACTTCTGCCACCCGCTGCCTACTTGGCCATGTCTGCATGCATTCAGGAGCACCCCGGCAAAGGGACTGAAGCAACTATGTTGGCACGAAGGGGATATTTGATAAGTGACTTCAAAGACCTAGAAGCTTAAGCAGAGATGTAGGTGTGGGAAGGTTTAAGAAAGGAACATACTGTAGGCTTAAAGGGGAAGGCCCCAGAGCCAGATTCAGATTCAGTTCACGTCCCACCACGTCGTAGCTTGGGCAAGTTACTTATACCTCCCCATTTTTCATCTGCAAAATGGGGGTGATCATACCTTCCTTACAGGTGAGGTGAGCTGATGTATGCAAAGTGGTGAGCACCAGTACTTGGCCCAGAGTGAGCATAGTGTGGCCCAGCATATCTTCCTTTTGAAAAGGATTTTTAACTTTCAATTCTTTCTGTGAACTGAAAGCAGGGAAAATATCACCATGGAGCTAGCTTGCTGTAATTCAGTTTACTATTTCAAGAGAGGAAGTATTTAAAAAATAGATGTATTTTTCAGGCCACTTGTAACAAGTTAGCATCCTTTTGGGCTCCCTTGGCTTGAATAGTGAGACCAGATGGGCCTGTTCGACATTTGACTTGCATATTTTCATTTTGTGAATCTCATGGGTTGTACCAATGATCCCCAAGCCCTGCTAATCCTAGGATTCACCTGGAGAACTTTAGAAAAATTATAGATTTCCTTTCCCTCATCCCTGCCTGGTTGAATCAAAATCTCCAAGGGTGTTGGTATTAGGGGGTGGGCATGGAGAACCGTCTCAAAAGGGGTTTAAGGTGGATCTGATGCCCAGCCAGTTTCAGAACCCCAAGACAAGATCGCCGTTCACTAGTGGGGAGTTTGTTTCAATCCTCTTCATTAATGGTGTTTCTCCTCCCCTCTGCTCTCTGGTGTTTCATTAAAAAAAAGCTCAGTACTCAAGGGATTGTCAGCATCTGCCCCCTTCTGCTCCTGAATCCAAACGAGTGTCTGGCTGTGAATTAACAGTGGCCTTTATTGGCCACGTGGATCCTACATTTTGGACGTATGCTTACACATGGCTTCCACCAGAATCCTACTTTCTCTGGACTTTTAAAATTTGACCTGTGCATTGGGTTTTTTTCTGTCTCTGTTCCCTTATCCCAGCAGTGTAGTATGTTGAACCTACTAGGACTGGCAAAGGAGGAGGGAAGATTGAGACCCTATGAAGGGAACCTCTAATGCTTGTCCCTTCTTGGATGCTGTATTTTTTGTGGTTCTGGAAGCATCTATTTCCACACATCCACGTTCCAGCCTTTTCTCTGCAGTGCAGCTACTGCTCTTCATTCTGAAGATTAGCTTTGGTAGTAGGAGAGGTACCATTCCTGGAGCCGTAGCTAGAATAAAGGACCCCAAGTCCTTGGTGGTGGCCAGAACATCACAGAGGGAGACTGGACATAGGTCTGGGGAGCCAGGTGCACCCTCTGGAGCTCCCTGTCCATCTAGGGTTGTTGTTAAAGCCAGTCCCCTGTTGGACTAGCTAGTGATGATTAGTTACCAAAGGTGACTGGCCACTCAGGACTTGCCAGTTACCACTGGTCCCCTTCTCTTGTCCCAGCCTTAGCCTGGAATGTGTGAAGTTATGCCATCAGTCAGCAGGAACACATCCAGCCATCTCCCGCAGGGTTCACAGGTGCCCGACGGCTCCTTTTGGTGGATGGTGTCAACCAGTCAGCCAAACCTTTCCATACCTCAGCAACATTCTGACTCGCCTTAGCCCCTCTACCTTGTTATGTTTCTTAACACTTTAATCCCAATTTATCCTATTCTTACTTTCTTCCTTTCCTGCAAAAAAGAAAGGACAGTCACAGAGCCCTTCCTTTCTCAGTAGTTTGGAAATCTACTTGCTGTTTTGTTTTCTTGTGGATCAAAGGCTTTGAGAGCCATGAAGTCAGAGTTTACAGGGAGAACCCTCCTTGGGGCTGTGGATTGAAAGAAACACCGTGGAGTAGCCCATTGCCCTGCTCTCAGGTGGCAAATGCTTAAGGATTATTTGGTGAGACAAGGATGTCTGGCTTGTTTTTCCCATGCCAGCTCTCTCAGCTCAACAATTCAACAAGTATTTCTTGAATGTCTCCTCTGAGCCGGGCACTGTGCCAGGGGCTGGGGATTCAGTGGTGAGTGGCAGACATGGCCCTACCTGCAGGGAGCTGACAGTCCATCCCTGGGACATTGCTACTCCGGTCTCACTCTGCCTTGATGGTTTTCCAACCCTCTACTCACACCTAATCCTAACTCCTGTCGGGTTAAATTAAGGCTGCCTACAGGAGCATAGAAAGTGACTATAGGAGGTGGGGTCCTTTTGAGAGAATTAGTAGGAACTTTTGGGAACAGAGAATATGAGCCTAGGTGATATTGGGAGAGGGGATGCCATCCTCTTAAATTCCAGTTCTGAAGAGGGAGAGGAGTCCTGGGATAGAATAGGAAGAGGAAAGTACATTTTATTTTTGCAGATCTTATTGATTCGGTACAGACGATTAATTAAAAAGGCAGAAGCAGACAGGATGTGTGGTGAGCTCTGCCCAGTGTGGCTGCACTAGCCTCCTATGTCTGTAGCACAGGTTCAGCTCAGGTCGATGTCAAGCTCGGTAATTTATTTATGAAATTATATAGCCCTTCCTCAAGTAACATTTTACTTTTATTTTATTTCATCTCCCAGATCCCCACAGTGAAAGCAAACGTTATTTTCTTACAGGTAGCTACCTTTTGACATTCATTCATATAAATGGAAGGGAGGATGGGGAAAAATATCTGTAGTATGTGGCGGGTGTCTGGGCCAAGAAAGGCGTGATCATCGTTTAAAGGTTTATATCTCCATTGAATTCAGACTCTACCTAGAAATCTGGGACGTTAACCCTGTGGGCACCTTTTCATCACTCCATGGAACCAGTAATGACAATCCTAGGAGCCCCTCAAGGATCACATGTCACATAATGATGGGATGTGCACCCCTCCCCCTCTGCACTCTTAAGTCCATTTCTGTGTGCTGCTATTGTTATGGAACCTTCTAGCTTCTGTTTTGGTGCCCCAGGATCTGTGATTATTAACAAGGGGCCTTGAGAAATTTCTCCTTGTTCCCAACAAGAATTGTCCTGTCAGCCAATTTCACTGGGAGAATCTCTAATATCACAAAACTGGTGGCCTCTCTCTCTCCAAGAGGTTGTCCCACCTGCCTGATTGTTGTGACACTGTGTCTGATGTATTCCAGTAGCAGGTTCTTTATTCTTACACAAAATTGTCTCTCCTCTGGGAGTTTTTGGGTTGGAGAGTGGCCACTGACACTCACTTCAAACTGAGATCTTTTCTTGGTGCTGTCTCATGACTGAAAGGGGGCTAAGTGGGATGTGGCTTAAACTTTGTAATCTCTTTCCCCTGCCTTTGAGCTACCCATGTTTAAAACCTCAGTGTTATCTTTGCCTCTTTCTTCTCTTTCATCCCCTCTCTCAGTTAATTGGCAAATCATATCATTCTACTTTTCTCCCCAAGTCCTTCATCTGATTTTCTCTCCATATTCTAATTCCTGCCTCAGTCTCCCGGTTGGCGAACTCCACTCACATAGGAATTCTGGACTTCCCATCTACCCGTGTCTTCCTATCCTTGCCACCACAACCGAGCTCTGATAGGTTTATCTCTTCTCTATGAGTTTGATAAAACTCTCCTTCCTGATTTTGGTCTCAGTCCCCTTCCATTAGTTTGGCACCTAAGTGCCCAATTCATCTTGCTCAAGCATCTCTCTCAGGGATAACTCCTCTGCTCAAGAATCTTCTGTGGCTTCCCGTAGCTTATGGAATATCTTTCCTGTTTAGCCTAGCATCCATGTTTTGGAATCAGCCAATAGTTTGGCTTTATCTTGTATTTCATCCCTAAAGTAAATCAATGTTCCAGTCAAATCACATACTGATTAGCAAATTTTGCTTCTGGTAATGACAGACTAGATAATTCAGACTGATTCGTCTACTGACAAAAATTCAGAAAGTGGGAAAAATATTTTCAAAAGTGTGCTTGAAGACATATAAAAGCTAACCAGGTGGTGAATATTTATAGGGTTAAATTTTGGAAGAAGATGGAAATCAAGAGGTAAATAATCAGGTGGATGAGACTTTTGCTGGTTTCTAAAGAGGCAGCGGAGGGTCGGAGCTTTGCATTTGACAACATCAGGGGTTAGGGAATAAAAGCTGTAGTCCAGGACCTATCAAGCATGGGAACATTTTGAGTTGGGATTATACGTGAACCAGCTTTTGCAGGTCTTGAATTCAGGCTTCAAATCACTTGAGTAGCTGAGAAAATATCAATTTCTGAAATGGGATTAATGTCGTATTGTACTGAAAGTGAGTTATCTGGTAGAAGCAAACAGACTACTATCTGGGGGGAAGATACATTATCCTTGTCGTCAAATTATTTCTACAAAGAAATCGTTGAATATAATGTCCAGCATACAATCAAAGATAAGTTGGCACACAAGGAAATAAGTCAACATAAACAAGAACCAGCACAAATGACAGATTCACAGGTTTTCTGGATAATTTCCAATGCAATTATCAGGCACTGGATTTAAAATAACCATGCTTACTATTTCCAAGTAGAAATAAGTCAAGATTACAAATTTTGGCAGCAAACTATACACTATAAAAATGATATAGTAGATTTAAAACAAGAACCAAACAGAAATCCAAGGACTGAAAAAATACAGCAACTGAAATTAAGAATTCAATGGGTGGATTTTAAAAGAATTTAGAAATGCCTGAAGAGATAATTAATGAAGTAGGTTATAGGGCAAAAGAAGTAATCCAAAATGAAGCATAATAAATACGGAAAAGGAGATAGGAGACATAGAGGATATAATGAGAAGGTCTTACTTATTTAATTGTATTTCTATTATACAAAGAAGGACAGAGAATGAAGAAGAAGTATTATATGAAGAGGCAATGGCTATGAATTTTTTAAACTAAGGGAAAATATAAATACACAGATTCAAGAAGGCCTACAAACTCCAACCAATAAGTACCTTGTAAATAAATACAAATGTAGAAAATTGACGCATTGCACCATTTGTTATTTCCTGAGCAAGTTGTCAGTTTTCTTGCATGTGTACCTTGGCATACATTATACTATTCCCCCACCCTGATCTTCGTCTGTCCAAGTGTTTGCCATTATTTACCAAGCTTCATCTGATAATCTTCCTGTTCTTAACCCCAACTATATTTATAATGAAAATTATCAATAATAACGTAATGTCAACAATATTAATCCTACTGCCTCAAATGCTACTACCATTGTTGAGTACTTATCTAGTTCCAGGCATTATCCTTGGCACCAGGACAATGGCACCACGACAGGTAGCCCTGTCTCTTCAATCTAGCTCTTCTCTGAACTTGTATAGCATTTTACTGTCTTTTACCACCTATAACATTTTCCTTTGAACTATTACAATGTGTATGCAAAGTCCATCTCATCTAGGGGGAGTGCCTAGCACCTAGCTTTCCTCGTGTGTTAATGAGCTTGTGCTCATTAATTTATTGAGTGAGTCTTGCACGTGGTTTACCTAGCTTGGCTCTGAGATGCCTTAAGTGCCTGTGGATCTGTTAAAAGTCTGAACAGATGCACTAGTGGAAACTGTGAGCCCATCTGCACACCTTATCATCTCTGCCTGCCTTAGCAGCACCCATTCACACGTTAAATTGAAAGCAGTGACCGATGCTCTATTTAAAGTGTTCTCGAAAATGGTACTCAAGTGTGTAACACAGCTATTTCACTGACGTGGGCCAGGTATTTATGGAGAGGTTGTTTTTCCTTTGGATGGGGGCTTTATAAGCAGAAGCCATTATATGACACCTGTGTGGATGTCAAAAGGAAAACAACAACAACAAAAAAAGCTACTAGTTACTTCCGTCTCTATCAAGACATAATCTCTCTGGTTATTTTCTACATCAAGCCGTCTCTCTTCCATCAGCATCCAAAGATCACAAAATATGACCTGGGGCAAGTGAAGTCGAAGCAGGAATTGTCGAGAACAGGAAGAATAATTGCAGTTTTCACCATTAGCATTCTGGCACTGGCTCTCTCTGGGTTTGTTCACCACCTCAGCCTGACAGCTTAATGGTTTGTGGGGCAAGGAACATTTTAGCACAGTCAGTTGCTACTCTTGTGGGGTGGGGGAAGACTGGTGAAAACACTAGGTGGAAGTCTCTAGAGAAATGGGGCTATGTGTAGGAAAAGAGGTGTTAAGTTAGGGGAAATGGCCAACTTCATCAGAGCCAGACTGTCAGAGCTGCAGGAAAACCGGTGATTTGTGCATGCTTTTGTGTGCTGCTGCGTTTTTTCCCCCTCTGGCTCTCTGTCTGGCACTTTTTCCTTGGGCATCCTTTGAAATAAATCTTTATTGATTCTACTGATTAACTCCACTCCTTGCATTTCTGACAGCCAGGATTTTTTTAACTTTCTGAGCAGCACCAATATTCTACTCTTGTTCCCACCTCCCTCTCCCTCTCTCAGTAAAAACAGTAAACAGCACTAAGTTTTTAAGGCAGGTCCACGTTATGCCTTCTCCTCTCTTGGCCCAACAACCATGTCCTGTATGAGCTTTGGAGAATTTGGGGAATCCCTGCTACTGCAGTGTTGGAAAATGCCCGCCTGGGCCCATGGAGCTGGACAGCTGGCACAGGTTTGGGAGGGAGCGATTGGAGCTAGGACAAGTGAGGCCATAGCACATTAAAGTGAGACAACAAAATGTCTGGAGTGAAAGCCAGCCCCACAACACCCAAAGTGGGAGAGCTCTGGGGACTTCAGCAACAAACATGTCCCATGAGACTTCCAGTCCTTCACTGCAATTGTTGTGACTTGTGTGATGGATTCTCCAGGCACCCTCTGACATGGTGCTCTGCTTTATGTCTCTCTGAAACTCCGGGGTGGTCAACATTTCTCAGTGGAAGTGCCAGTGGCATTTTGGGTAGGACAGTTCTTCGTGATGCAGAGCCGTCTTGCACGATGCAAGAGGAGCATCCCTGAATCTCTGGGTCCTAAAAGCCAGGAGCACTCAGTCAACCACAAAGCCTCTATACATTTTTAGATGTCCATGGAAAAGGGAAATGGCACCAGATTGAGAACTTTGGCAAGTCAAGAGGAGGAAGAACATGATTGACACTTTGCCTGCATTTAACATCTGTGCCTGTTCCTGCGAAGATGGGTTATTAAGATATCTTTGACAGTCAAGTGACCTTGAACAATTCTTTTCAAATGCTCTCTAAGCCTTCACTGAGCTCCTTGGTGGTTAAATGATGATAGTAGAACCCATCTTTTAGGTTTGTTAGGAAGATTAATATTAGGAAATAGTCATATGTGTTTACAATATGCTAAGCATGTTATATACATGATCTCATCTATCTCTACAACCAGTCACTCAGTGAAGTATGTTCTATCATTATCCTATTTTACAGATGAAACTTTTTATTCCCACCTTACAGATGCAAGGACTTAAATGTATTACTCCAGGGTATGCTGCTAGCTGGACTATAACTTAGGTTCTCAGACTGCAGCATGCTTCAGAGTTTCCTGGAGGGCTCCTAAGAATCACAGACTGCTGGAACCAGGCCACAGAGTTCCTGGCTCAGTAGTTCTGGGGTGGGAGTGAGGATTTGCGTTTCTAACAAGTTGCCAGGTGCTGCTGCTTGGGAGACTAATTATGCATCAAGAACCACTGACTTGAGTCTTCTGATCATAATTCCCAATAATTTGTGATGTAGTATAAGCTCGGGAAAGGCAGGAAATGAGTATGTCCCTCTCTCCATACGCACACAACACACACACCCAAGTACTTTGACTGTATGTGGCCTTGGACAGGGCGCAGTCTCTGTGGCAGGGAAAGAGTCTAGGGTTGAATTTTACCGTCAATCTACTGAAATTCCCTGTGTCCCTATGCCCTGGGACGGAGAGGCAGGGTCCTAAGTAGGCACTAAGGAGTCCTTGCGCCTTGTGGTAGGAGAGAGGAGGGCAAGGTGGGCTCCTTGGCAGGGGCCACGGGGAGAGAGGCAGGGCCTGGGAGGTTGGGAAGTCGTGGTAGATGTGAGTCAGTATAGGATCAGAGTCCTGCATTCAGGAAATTCAATTATTTCTAATCTGTTTGTGTTTTCTGTGACTATCAGATTTTTATTCTCCACTTTTATTAATAGCAATGTCAGCCTGGCAGGCAGGCACCAAGGAAAGGGATTTCCTTTCTTCCATGCTTGGGCCCAGAGGTTAGGAGGGGAAGAACATCTCCCTGTGGCCGGTTATGTCGGTGGCAGCTAGAGACAAAGTGAGGGAAGCCCAGTGACTGCCAGGTGACATGGGGCGGGGCAGCTGCCAGCAGCAGCCAGGCTTTGTCAGCCACTCGTCCCACCTGGAGACACTTCCCGTGTCATATTCTAACCACGCTGATGGCTGTCAATTGCTTCTATGAGTAGGGGCTTTAGCCGGGCACCTGACAATAGTTGAGGGGGATGGGTCATGAGTTGGATTTTTCAAATTTATTCTATAGATAAAGAAAGTAAGTTCAAGAAATTCAAAAATGTGCTGAGCTTCACACAATATGCAAGTGGAAGAGCCAGGCCTGGAGCCCAGGGCAGCCTTAGCCGATGCCCTTAATGCTTTCACACTGACGCTCGCTTACAATCTTGGTGCTTGCGTTGTGCGGATCAGGGAAAACTCTTTCCATACTGTGGGGACACTTTAATTCCATTCACCTTGCTCAGAAGCAGGTATTCCCTAAACCTTGTGAAGCTGGTGATTTCCCAGGCTTCACTGGCTCTGCCTGAGACCTCGCCCATGAACCTGAGCAGGTCATATAACCTCATGGGGCCTGAGGATCTCCCCTTGGTGAGCACTAGGACCCCTTTGCTCTCTTGCTGGGCCACCTTGTGGACGCTGACTTGTCTCTAGGCTCATGGGAGGGGAAAGGCAATGCCTTCTCCAGCCCTAGCTGGTGCGGGGACTCTGAAAGGCAGGCAAGGGCTCCACTGTCACCCTGGTGTCTGCAAGCCTGGCGCACATCCCTCCTCCTCTGGAAGCAGGAGAGGTCAGTGACTGTCTGATGTCTTTCCTTGGAGGAATTGACATGCTAGCAGGTCCAGGGGCGGGGCAGGCTCTGTGATGCTCTGCATCCTACAGGGGAGTTGCTCTGTGCTGGGGATTTTCCCCTCTGCTGGTTTGATAAATGACCCCAGGTGGGGTGTCCAGGCTGAGTATGTGGGTCGTGGTGGCCCCCGCCACCTACGCACTTCCCCGTGAAATTGACAACAGAAGCTTATGGTTTGAAAAGGGCTTGATCCAGATAAAGACTTCTAAAAAATTTTTTTGGCTCCTATTTGTACCTGAGGTTTTCTTGTCATTGTGGATTTGACACCTCACTCTTAGAGGGCCTTTAGCCTCCACTTTGCTCTTCCTCTCTGGCATTCCCCACCCCCGGCTCCTTTCTGTCCAGCGCAAGCTATAGAGGATGCTGAGTGAACGCCTCCCGCCCTCCGCTGGGTGTGGGTCTGAGTCTGATCAGGTGCACGCTCCTCGGTCCTGACACACCTGCAGTCCTGCTTCTGGACGCTTGTCCCAAACTAGGGAATCCCAGCTAATGCCCTTACAAAAGGTCTTAACTTTCTGAAGTAGTACTTTGGATGCTGAAAATGACCCTTCAGGACAATGAATGGACTCAAAGGATTAAGGCTCCTTTCCAAAAGGCTACTTTCATTGTTTCCGGCCAAAAAAGAACCACCAAATCTTACTATCAGATTGCTAATTCCTTAAAAAGCTCTCATATGTTGAATACTTACTAGGTGCCAGACGCCACTAAGTGCTCATTTTAGGCATCACCTGGTCCTGCCTCCTGCCCTAGGAGGGAATCTTGGGCACAGCCTCCTTGCCAAGTGATTTGGCAGCTGCCTGGGTACGTCTGGGGCAGCCTGACCCATTGCTGGGCTGGCCCAGTGGCCTGCGAGTTCTCAGAGCGGATCAAGATCTCTGCCTTCTCACCCCCACGCACAGACCCTGTTTCTGCCCTTTGGAGGGATCCGGAAAGAAAGTTCACACTCCCCTCCTGGTGGCAGCCACCTGTGCAGTTTAAACATACCTGGTCCCTTCAAGACTTCATGGACATCTCCAGTTGCTTGGTTCCCTGTCATCTTTTTAATCAGCCTAATGCCCCTGAGAGTAAGGTCAACTTAGCAACCCTCCTTGGCAAGAAGCAGAGTCTGGCACATGGAGTGGGGGCCCAGCCGTTCATTCCCAAAAAAACCCTGCTTTTCTGCAGAAATGCTCCTCATATCCCTTCCTGCCCTGACTTTGTGGAGCTGGGACCTTCGACTTGGCAAAATCAGCCATCTCTTTAAGGCATACAGGTTGCTGCTGTGCTGTAGCTGCTGGGTGGGGTGACTTCTTGGACGGGCTCTGGGATTGCAGCGAGCCTGCCAGCCTCTCCCGGCTGCTCCCCATGGCTGGGTCCTCGGGGCTGATTTTCCTGAGGACTGGCTGCCTAATTAGTCTCCAGGTGTCTGGAGCCCCAGTAGAGCAGCCTATATCTGGCAGATTTGCTCAGAGGAGAAGCATGGCCATGCCACACGGGGGCCTTGTGGGGGCTGAAGGGAGCCTTGTCCAGAGGGTCTTTTGTCCTTCCTTCTGCTCCATTCACATCCTGCTGCCATTCGTTGGAACCTGGATGTGCCAGTTGGGCGTGTGCTAAGCTGGACGCAGGAGTGGGGCGGGTGTAGGGGGAAGGCTTTGTTCTTTCTTCTCTATAATGTACAGCTTCTCCTTAGATCCTGTGCAAGGATCAAGATTGGGATAAAAGGATAAGAATAGTTGCTCACAGGGAACAACAAGAAGAAAACCTGAGCTTGCTGGAGAGAGCAACGTATCACAACCAGGAAGACAATAATACTTGCAGACACTAATATAGCAGCTCCTATGTGTGCAGCGTGGTTTGAAACATTTCCACTTATTAACTCATTTAATCCTCCCAAGAGCCCCAGGCAGGACATGCTATTATAACCCCATTTTACACATGAGGAGCCTGAGGTTCAGAGAGGACCTCGTTCAAGGTCACGAGAAGGAGGTAAGTTTTTCTTCAAGTGTTGCATTCCCAACTGCTGGGAGAAGCAAAAGAGGTGGGAGCAGAGATTGTGGAGCCTGGGTTTGAGCCTGGGCTCTGTGAACCCAGGTTCTTCCTCTGTCTAATGGTAACGATGAGACTTGCCTCGTGGGGTGGTGGTGAGGGTTAACCGAGGTGAGGGGATCAGGGGTCCAGCCCAGTGCCTGGCGAGTGGCAGGTTCCCGGTAATTAGCTCCTGCTGTGAGGGGGAAGATGCCTTGATTTTCCATCACAGAGAAAATGTCCTGTCTGTGGGGCCTGCAGAGAAGACCTCAGCCAAGGAATAACGCATGAGTCTGGGAACAGAGGAACCTGGGTCCTCATCCTCTCGGTGTCTTGCTCTCCCTTGGCTCCCTTGGATGAATGGGCAGCACCGTGAGGTGTGGGGTATGGGCTGGCTGCCATTGAGGTAAATGAGGTGAATGAAGTGCTGAATACCAAAGAACCCCTCCCTTTTCCTCTGGAGCCCTAACTCCACAGCTGCTGTGAGGAGGCGGGTAGGAGGGGACGTGAGTCAGGTGGATGGTCGCAGCCACACAGGGCCATCCCCAGGAACAGGACCTTGAGATTGATGAGTGTGACCCCCTCCTGCTATTCTTTCCTGGATTCTGCCACCCAGGTCACATCCCTCCTGTGCCCCTGCAAGCCACGACAAGCCTTGGCACCGTGGGAAGCAGCGTAGGGTCTGTGATGTTTTCGGCACCTGCCTCCATCCGCTGGGCAACGTCTCAAAGTCAGGACGCACTCACGGGAGGCTCAGCACCAATCATGATGAACAGAAATCCAAATGTCAAAGTAGTCTTCCTAATAATTTTGACTTTTTTTCTTGGAGAGGGCGGTGATTTCTGGTCTGATTAATTGATCCTGTGTCCTGTAATGTGGGTGAGAAAGAGTTTGTACTGAGAATTGAAGGATCACTTCATTTCCTTACTGATTACTGGTGCCTGTATTATTTATATTTTTTGTATCCACACTCTCCTTATAGAACTCTCTTAAAGCCACTTGTCCATTTTTAAAAATACAGGATTGTTGCAGTGTAATAATGCAATAAATCACAAAGCCCCTTAATTGACACAGATATACTGCAAAAGCCTGCAAAATGATGATGACAGACTAGGGAACGAGGGCGGTGTGCTGGCCCCTTGGCATCATGGTGTCCTCTGCCTGCAAGGCACCTGCAGGACACACCAACCTGGTGAGGGTGACATCCAGTGTATCGAATATTAGTAGAGCCATTATCTTTCATTCTTTTGAGACACAAATATATTTAAATGGAAGTTCCGGTATTTATTTTTCCATATCCCTTATTTTGGAGTCTACTAAGTTAAAAGACTTCGGGTGCCAGCCAGCCCAGTGCCTGTCCCATGTGTGCCAGCTCCTGGCTGCTCTGTCTGGAGACTCCATCCTCACCCACTTCCACCACCGCAGTATCTGTGCAAACGTACACACTCCTGGGCAAGTCTCCATGAATTTGTCCTTTGGAGCCAGGCTCTTAACTGTTGCACTAGGTATAGACACCAGGGTAGGGAGGGCCGGGGCGGGAGGAACCCCAGGCCTCGCTTCTCTCACTTGGAAGTCGCTCTTCTTTCACGGGGACTGCCACAGAGAGGAGTGAGTCTAATGGTGGGAGTAGGAGGAGTGGTGGCCCCGTGGCGGGTTAGCTGGACAGCTCTGGCTCAGGGTCAGGGAAGACCTGGAACTGCTGTGGGATTTCTCACTAGATATCCCTGTTCCATCCAAGAAGTATTTTGTCCTCTCTTCATTTATGCTGAACAGTCATCCACTTCAGTGTGAGTTCCTGCTCCCCCTTCTCTTCACCCCTACACACACGTCAAGGTGTGGCTTCCTCTTCGCTGGCCTTTTCTCCTAAGTAGGGTTGGCGCAGGGAGTCGTTGCACAGTGACCATTTTATTTCCCAGCCCCCCTTTCCTCAGCTTCCGGCCCCTGGAGGACTGTCTCTCAGTCTCATGGCCTCTGTTGTCTAGTGAGTTGCTAAAAAACAAAATAAATCCTTATTCTGTCCCATAGAACAGCCCCACAGGGGTCTGGTTCTGTGGGAAGTGGGCTCTAACCAGAGTTCTCGGGTCCCGAGATGAAGGGATGAGGTGGCCTGGCTCAAGGAGACGGGGTGCACAGGGTGACGGCTCCAAGGCAGGCGGGGAGCAGAGGAAGGGTAGGCGCTGGCCGCAGGTGGGAAGGGAGCGAGGGGCATTCTGGGCCTGCACCGAGTCGGAACTCCCCGAGGTGGGCAGGGCAGCCGCAGCTTCGTAGACTTGCAGAGCAAAAGGAGAACAGAGGCCCAGAGCATCAAATGGAGAAAAATGATTTTCTTGTAGAGCCAAGTTTTTTTGTTTTAAGTAAGCACAAGGGACTCTTGATGTGGAAGGGAATCTTTGAAATATTGGAAGATGCTTTGGGATGGGAAACTGTGTCGAGGCCGGCCTCTGTGGATTTCGGGGAACCCTTTGAACAGGGGTTGTCTGGAGACAAGTGAAATCCTTTCATGTTGGGGACTTTGCACCCATCCAAATTCCAAATTGCGGAATTTACGTCCTGCCCAAGGGTGTGGCTACCTATGGCGGGGCTCAGAGCGCTGTAAGGGCTGCTCTAGGGGGCAATTGAAGGTCGCACAATCCTGATCACCTGTTCTTCCAACTCCAAGAGGGCACTTACACTGGGATAAGCACTGTGCATAGGACTGAAAATAAGAGGCGTGTCCTCTCCTCAGTAGGGTCCATTTGACAGCAGAGGGAATATAGGTATAAACGCTAAGGCAAAGCAAAGTAGAAAGTGATAAAGACCCGTGCTTGTACACACTATGTTGTTTTAGAAATTAAGGGAAGGAGAGAAATCCCTTTGGCCTGGAAGTCAGAATGAGTTTGTGGTGGTGGTAACCAGTTCTGTAGATTGCCCTCTTTATTCCTTACCGCCTAGAGGGCAGATCCTACTGTCATCCCCATTTTATGGTTGAAGAAACTGAGGCCTACGGGGAATAACTAATTTGTCCAAGGTCAAATTTGTAAGTGTAGAGTTAGGGAAGGAAGGAGAAAAGGGGAGCCCCAGGGAAAGGGAGCAATTGGTGATGGCATGAAAGCAGGACAGCACAGGGTGCATATGGACAATGGGGATAGTTTTATTGGAGTGCAAATCCTGACAGCCAGGTGATGGAATAGGAGACTAAGTCTGCCCCTTACTCTGTAAGCAATAGGGAGCCATTGGAGATTCGTGAGTAGGAGAGTGTCACAACAGTTTGGAAAGAGGAGACTCTGGAGATGTACAGGACATTGAGAGGTGATTGTAACAGGACATGTGATAGATAATGCAGTATGCACAGAGGACAATCTGACATCCTATTATTTTGAACAATGCAGGAAAGAAAATTTCCTTTCACTTTGATAAGAGGCAACTGATTTCATAAGAATGAAGAAAAAGTGGCCCATATACTAGTTCCTCCCAGCTCTACCTACACATTTGTACCCAGCATCCTGACCTCTGGACGAGGTTCTAGTCATCACTGTTCCATCCCTTTTCCATCTTCTTACCAGAATTCTTTGGCAGAAATGTGTTATTTTTTCAGTTAACTCCAATGCCAGTTCATTGGAATGGGTAAAAATGTCTTTTATGCCTTTAGACATTTCTAGACTTTGAGGAGGTGCTACGAAGTTGGCACATGGAAGCATCGGGATCCCTGGGGTGAAGATTTTATTCTGTAGTGGGAAGAGCAGTGGACTCAGGGCCTGGGCCCAGCCAGTAACTCCTTTTGTGGTTCTAGCATTCGTGACCTCTGATTTTGAGTTTCTGCGTGTGTAAAATGGAGATAATAATGAGATTCTGAATGTTAGTGGTTTTCAAATTGTTGTCCCCAGGCCACCAGTGTCACCTGGGAACTCGTGTGGATGCAAATTACTGAGCCCTGCCACATCAGCCCACTCGGGATGGGCTCCAGGTGCAAACCACTCAGGTGGTTCTGACGCACAATCAAATTGGAGAACCACTGCTGCTTGTCACGGCACTGAAAGTTCAGGTTCTTATCTGAATTCCGTCTTGACTCTGTTATAGTGGAATGTGCTTCACAATCCCCTGGTAGTCTTGGCTAAACACAGGTTTCATAGGTCTGGGGTGGGATCTGAGGATTTGCATTTCTAGCAAGTTCCCAGGCGAGAAACATTGCTCTGTTAGGTACTAGCTTTGTGGCCTTAGGTTTCTCCTCTCTTGACTCATTTCCTGATCTGTACAATAAGGCTCTAATATTATAGTATCTATCTTATAGACTGTTATGAGAAATAAAGTAATTCATATAGAGTGCTTAGCACATTTTACCTTCACAAATGTTCCCCTTGTTATTAATGAATCTGTAACATGCTTTACAAATACAGAGGGTTATTGTGAGAGTTGGATGGCAGAGAACTATAGTGTGTCTAATTAAAAAAATTTAATGTGGTGAAATATAAAAAGCGAAGTTTGCCATTGTAAGTGTACAATGCCGTGGCGTTAATTACACTCACGATGTTGCGCAACCATCACTGCCAGCCATCACCAGGACTTTGTGGTCTTCCCCAACTGAAACTTTATAGCCATCAATAAAAACTCCCCCTTCTCTCCTCCTCCCAGCTCCTGGTAACCACCCATCTACTTTCTGTGCCTGAATTTGCCTATTCTAAATATTTCTGATAAGTGGAATCATTTGACATTTGTCCTTTTACGTCTGGCTTATTTCACTTCCCATAATGTTCTTAAGATTCACCCATATTGCAGCATGTACCAAAACTTTATTCCTTTTTACAGCGGCATAATTTTCCATTGTAAGGATATGCCACGTTTTGTCTATCCATTCCTCTGTTGACGGACACCTTTTGGCTCCTAAACATTGGCTGCAATGAACATTGGTGTATGAGTATCTGAGTTCCTATTTTAAATCTTTAAATCTTAGTCATGTAATAATTCCTTGTTTATCTTTTTGGGAAACTGTCAAATAGTTTTCCACAATGGCTGAGCCACTTTACATTCTCACGAGCAATATTCAAGGTTCCAATTTCTCCACGTCTTCACTAATACTTGTTATTTTCTGTTTTCTAGACTATAGCTATTCGAGTGGATGTTAAACAGTATCTCTTTGTGTTTTGATTTGCATTTCCCCCGTGGCTAATCATGGGGAGCATCTTTTCATGTGTGTATTGGCCATTTATATCTCTTCTGTGGAGAAATGTCTCTTCATGTCATTTGCTCACTTCTAAATTGGGTTGTTGGGGGTTTTTGTTTTTGTTGAGTTGTAGGAATTCTTTATATATTCTGGATATTACACTCTTATCAGATATTTGATTTGCAGATATGTTTTCCCATTCTGTTGGTTGTCTTTTTAGGTCTATTTTTAAAATAAAGTTTTATCCGGATATAATTGATATACCATAAACTGCATATTTAAAGTATATACTTTAATGAGTTTTGACATATGTATACACCTGAAAAACCATCACTACAATCCAGGTAATGAACATATCCATCACCCCTGCAAGTTTCCTCATGGCCTTTTGTAATTCCTTCCTCCTGCCCTCCCTCTCTCTGTCTGTTAATAATAATGCCCTAAATACCCTGCAGTTGGCACCGAGGCACGACGGGAAGACAGCTAGCCTGGGACTCAGGAGACCAGGCCCCTGGTGCTCTGGCTCTGTTGCCAGCAGACACAGGACTTTGAACAGTCTCTTCACTTCCCTACGCTGCTCCTCCGTCTGCACATGCCAGGATTCAGCTTTCAGGTGTTCTTATCCACTCTGGCTGCATATCAGAATATCCATTTGGGAAGCTTTTTAAAAATGCTGATATCTACCCTGGACCCTTTATACAGAGCCGGGGCAGGGTCCCAATGTCTGAGTTTTATAAAAAGCTCTCCTGGGGATTCTTATACACAGTCAGTTGAGATGATTTTCAACACCACCTTAATATCTCAAACTCTGTGATTTATATGTCACTTTCTGTTTTTCACATTGATTTAATTTCATTCTCTCAAAAATGCCATGAAGTAGGTAAGAAAGATACAGCCCATGTAAAGATAAGGAAGCAAACACAGAGTAGAGAGGTGACTTGAGAAGGCATGAGGTGGAGTGGGCTTGGGAAGGGACCATGTGTTTTCTGATATTCCCTTCAATTGCTGTCACACATGGTGACACCAAGGTGCAATGGGAAGCCACCAATGGCTGCCAAGTAGGGCTTCCCAGGGTGGGGTTATCACAGACCAGGGCTGGCTTCACCCATGTATCCAGAGATGCACAGAGTCTCAGGACTAACTCACTCTGATCCCTGGGAGATTGATATTTAAGGTAAAATCATATTCACTGTTGTGGTCTGCTCTTACCCAGCAAGTAAAAGAATGGTGGTTGCTCCCCTAGATACTGCTCATATAGTTCATGGTGGGCATCTGGCCAGTGCATCTGTAACTCACAGGTTTACTGGGTGAATCAGCGAGATGCTTTCAGCTGCTGGTAGGACCCAAGGACAGTGTGAGCCATAACTGAGTGGTGGTCTCACACAAGAGGACCCTGGGCTGAGTGGCTGCAGGACTGGTCATGTTCCCTGTGCTGTCCTCCTCTCTGCTCAGTTACTGTGGGCACATCAGTGATATGTCCCTCATGGGCACAAGAAGTCTGCCACAGTTCCAGGCATCGTGAGTGGGTGGACAGGAAAGGAAGGGGGTGCTTCTCACATGTGCCTCTTTTAGAGAGCAGCAAAAGTATTTTCCTGAAGTCCCCAGCAGGCTTCCCCTTCAGTCCCATTGGCTGGGTTTGGGTGGCCTGGCTGTTCCTAAACACGGGCAGAGGAAGGAGACCACCATGACTGGCTTAGCCCACTCATGATTCTTGGTTGGGGCTTCTTCCAATCACAGCTGTCCCCCTTCTGAGGTGTTCTGAGGTATGGCCCTGTACAGAGGGACAACTCCCGCATAAAGCTGGGAATATTCCAGCAAGAAGCAGCCCTGGGGAGTTGGCTGCCTCACGGGGGCACCAGGAGGCTGGATGTCCCTGAGAACAAGGTTGTCCACCTGCTGTCCTTTCTCAGAATTCACTTCTCTGGTGAGTCTGACACCACAGCTCTCTCCCTGGTGGGCAGGAGATTCAAAACCAAGCCCTTCTTGCTGTTTACTCTGTTCTCCAGGTTGACCACCCAGAGCTGGTTAACACCTTTATTGAGACTGTTTAGATTACAGCCTTCTTAAGTTATATTCTCATCCCGTGAAAGAAACCTCGTCACCCTGATTGGGCTGCTCATTCAGTGGGGATTTGGGAACACCTTGCCCCTGTAAGGTGGTTTCTGCAGATTATCTGGTGCTTCCACACGGATGTCTTGATTGTTACTAAATTAACTTTCAGAAGGTCACCTTATCTCCTTGTTCCAGGGGCTCCTTTCGCGAGCCTCTGTGTGCAGGCTCTGTCAGCTACCTCTTAGGGCTGTTTGAAGATGCTGCTCAGATTGGATCAGGTGGAAGCTGAGTCTGGTACCTGGGCATTATGCTGGCAAGTGGGATGGGGAGTGGGTTTGGGCAAATACAAATATGATTATAATGTGGTGGGGTGTCAATTCAGGTGGGAATACAGATCATTGGTCAGTTGCCTCATTGATTTTCACAGGCTGAGCATTTGCCTCATTGATTTCTCACTGCAGATGGAAGCGTGTTCATCGTTCACTGGAGACTGCTTCGTTTCTTTCCAATTTATTTATTTATTTAGTTTTGTACCTGTTTGACACTTTGCCACACTATACTTCTCTTACTCACTGTAAATTCCTGGGAAAATCTCTGTGACCTTGGGAAAGGCATTTAACCTCTCTGAGCCTCAATTTCCTCATCCGCTCAGTGGGGGTGGTAATTCCTGCCTGAAGTGTCTAGCAGTGAGGGAGGCAGTCGTGTAGCTGGTAGGGCAGCTGCTGAGAGAGGGGTGGCAAGGTTTGCTGAGTAGGGGAATTATTGCCTTGCTGAGTAGAATAAAACTCAGACCCTAGACTTGGTGATGGAGCAAGAACCTCCACTTGAGGAGGGGAGCTGTGATCTGTACCTCAGCTCTCGTCTAAAGATTTTGATTTCTCCTGCCGATCACTGAAGCTTTGGCCATGTTGGCTCCAGAGAATGGGATGCAGCTTCCTGATAATCCTCATCCGAAATTTGGATTTACAACTGTCCATTAATTTCTAATAGCACATCTGAGACAAGGCTGGACATTTAATAGGACTTTACCAGGGGCCTGTGGGTAATAAAAGGGAAATAAACAGAGACAGTGACTGTAACAGGTCAATGGGATTTCCAAGGTTTGGTTTCTTTCACTTCATTGGTGTCACCCTTGAAGAGGCCCCATTAACCATTGTGCCACCATGAGACATGTCCATCTTGGACTCCTAGCCAATCCTGAAGACCCCTAAAGTTTAGGCATAAAGACTGTGGCCCAGAGAGGGATGGGGCTTCCCTCTCCTCCCTGTGACGGTGCCATCAGTCCTCATGACCTGCTTGGGGAGCCACCTGTTGCCTGGGTGACTGACGCCATGAGTGTTCACCCACGCTCAACACTCACAAGCACGGCCTTGCCCCACAGACCAGAACAGAAGAATCATTGTCCCCCCAGAAAACAGCAGCCCCAACACGGGCACCAGAAACACCCGCAAGACAGACAGCGAGGAAACGAGACATCAGTCAGGGAGCCTTCAAGGTGGAATCGGCTCTTTGAGAGTGAGGACTGGCAGGGCCTTCGAGTCTGAGAATGAACTGGGATTGGCTGAAACAGAAACCTATACTTTGTCCAGATAGACTCATTTTATCTTTCTTCCTTTCTCTACTTTTGTTTTCCTGTCTGATTTCACACGATCGGAGGAAAGTGGGGCCTCTGTCAGCTATGCTAAGAGGGCCAGGAGAAGGGGCTGTACTGGCAGGCAGGCGTCTGCCGGGAGGTTGGGGGGGACGCCATGTGTCCGTGGCGGCTGTGGTGATGGTGGGCTCAGTGTGCGACGTGAATGAGCCTCCAGCAGAAAGGGACGATCAAGGACAGGGTCTACCCCACTTGTGCCAGTTGGTTCTCCTCACCTAGAGATTTTCTTTCTAGACCTAAATCTTCAAAGCTTTGGTTTTTGTTTTGATGAGCAAAACAAATTACCTTAAATGTCTCAATCTGCTCGACAGGATTTTTTATAAAGGTAAGTGAGAAAATAGATGTCAAAGTGCTTTGAAGAGTGGAAAAATATCATACCCACATTTCCCAAAGTGTGTACCATGGAACAGTGCTCCTGGAGGTAATAATAGATGTTAAGCCATAAAAGGGTTCCTCAGTCAAACAAGTTTGAGAAACCCTGGGCCACAAACCTCCAGTGGGTTTCCTTATCAAAGCTCCTCTCTGGACTTCTAACAAGCTAACATGCATCATGGCTCCCTGGGAGGGGGAGGCAGTGTTTCCCAAACTTGCTTGATAGGGGACCCTTTCAAGGACAGCGCATGGGGCGGGACTGATGTCCTTCTCAGAACTATATTGTTATAACTGTGCGTTTGGAGGTGCAGATGGATGAAAGGGATGTGTTTTCGCTCAATAAGCTGTGACAGGCATTTATCCACACGTTTTCTCTAGTGCTTCACATTCTCACTTGTATCCCCGAAATGGCAAACGTGAGCAGGAGTTACTTAAAACTCGGAAGGTTTTAGGCACCCTACCCAGAATGGGTCTTTATTAACACCCCCTTGCCCCACGTGAGACCACGTGAATGAACATGGAGGGCATGATGGCTGGTGAAATACACGTCACTAGAGGACAAATAACGTGCAAGTCTCCTCGTGCGCGGTTCCTAGAATAGTTTAATCCACTCGTGTGTGATTCCTAGAATAGTTTAATCCCTAGACATAGAAAGTGGAGAGTGGTGACCGGGGCTGGGGGCTAGGGGGTCAGTGTTTACTGGGCACAGGGTTCTCCAGTCTGAGAAGATGCAAAGAGCCTTGGAGGCGGAGGGTGGCGTTGGCTGCACAGCAACGAAGTGTACTTAATACCACTCAACTGTTCACTTAAATATAGTTAAAATGGTGAGTTTTATGTTATATATATTTTACCAAAATTCTTTAAACTTTAAATATATATTAAAAAAAAGTCTTGCCCTTAGTATGAGTCCTTCGATTTCAGTCTATTTTCCTTCAGACTGGCCTTAGGCCTTCATGAGTTGGCATAACGGGGTGCCGAGGACACTCTCTGTGGCTTCAGTGAAGAGAGAGGTCCTCACTAAGAAGTTTGTGACCAAAGCTGTTTACTCCTTGCCTTTTTCACCCCTTTAATATGATTAATTTAGGTTGTAATTTTATGAAGTTTACAAATCGCCCTGTGCTTTATAAGCGTTTGCAATTTCCCTTTAGTAAAATGGAAGTTTTGCGGTGATAGTTCTTCTTTCACAAAAAATAAGCACATACAATTCCAGGTTCCTAAGTAACATATTTTAATTGGCGTCATCTTTTTCCAGCCAAGGACCCTCCATGCAACGCCTGCATCTACTGAGGGCCAGTCCCAGTTGGGGGGATCTCATCACCGTGGGGCGTTCCTCACTTTGTATTAGTCATTGAGAACCAGCTCCTCCTCCAGAAAACAAGGGTGACGTTAGCGTCCCCTTGGGAGTGTTTAAATGAGATGCCTTATGCAGAACACACAGCATAGTTCTCTGTAAGCCACTTGCCTTGGAGGTTCCCCGAGCCTTCGTGAGATGGTGGCAGGATGGGGACAAGACTCCCTGCTCCTTGCCTCATGTGCTGCTGGCATACATACAGCAATGGGGGAGGTCTCCTCCCAGTGGGGTAGGCAGGGGAAAGGAGCTGGGTGACGGGAATGTGAGTTAATTTGGAATCGTTGTCAGAACAGAAACCGCACATGTCTCTGTGGCTTTTTCACTCAAAGGGTGTGCCCAGCACGTGGCAGAGGCAGGAGGACTCGGTGGCTGGAGACCCAAACCCTTAGAGCACATGTCAATTCTTGGGAGTAAGGAGGGGGTGGGCAGACATAATATACTGGTGTGACTTGATTAATACTAAATATTTGTAAAAGTTAGTGTTGTCATGGTAATGGAGATTATTTCCAAACCTTAAGATACAAAATCCCCTATTCTGGTGCATCCTTGTGTATTTCCAGGTAGTAGCGCCTGTCCCCCAAAGTTTGTTGCAGTCATTGTGAGTTTTTTTTTTTTTTAAGGAGCAAATATAGCTCTGTTTGGCTTCCGGCTGCAGCGGAGATTTCTGCCAAGATTTGCGGCACACAGCTGAAATATGTTTTGTATTTTATGAGCTTTGGCTCATCATGGAATTAAATAGCACTAATTACATGAATATAGACCAGCAAGGGAGACAACTGTTCACTTCCTGATTTTCCCTGAAATCGAGAAAGAAAGGGAGGGAGTAGAAGGGCGAGGGGCCTGAGGCGAGAGCGCTCCCATGGGCGTGGGACGGCCCGCAAAGTGCTGTTACCCGGCTGAGTGGGCCGGGAGGTTTGGTAGAATCACAGGCTTCCTTGGGGGAAGGCTCCATGCAGCTGGAAGGCTGGTGGCCGGGCTGGAGAGCAGGTCTGGGCCGCTGGGGGCGGCCAGGCCTTTTGGGAGCGGGTAGTAACTAAAGAGATGCTGAGGCTCAAGGACCTGAGAGCGGGAGTTTCAGCTGGGTTTTCCCCAAACCCCGCGTTTACTATCGTTTCCAAACAGACTGACTTTTTTTCAATTAGAAAAGTCTAGTTGGAGATTTCACCAGCAATCTGAGGAAGGGAATTTCCACGTCTTCGTTTTCCTGCTAAGGATAGGGAATGAAGTGGGTCCGATCACACAGGCAGGATCGGTGTAAATGAAGCCCTCAGGCAGGTGGGGGAATTTCCCCTGCTGACCCTGCAACCATCTGTCCTGCTGAGGATAGAAGTCCTCTGAGGCCACAAGGAGATCCTTTCCGTGAAGGATCACCTGGCTTGTCAGGCTCTATGAAAGGGACCAACACCTGAGCTGTAAAGCGTGTCCTACCCCTTGGTCCTTCTTATTGTGAGAGAGAATAGACTCCAAGGAGAGCGACTGAGGCCCATTTAGCAGATGAGCACCCCAGTTCTCTGAGGGCAGGCTGTGGAATTCAGCCCTTGTGGGCACTCCTGTGGTTCCCTGCAATTTAGGTTTAGACAACTAAAAAGGCAACTTAAGCAAGGATGCAAAGGATCTCAAAAGAGAAACAATAGCACCAGCATTTTGTCTTCCAGTAAAGACTGCCCTGGGTGTTGTGGTCACCACCATCATGCATGTGGCTCTGCCCAGTGTGGCTGTCTGTGACACTCTCCCAACATCAGCGATGGCCTGTGTTCTGTGAAGCCTAAAATGCTTCAATCTCCCTTCTCCTGGATCTAGCCCAAAAAGAAACTTGCTGACCACCCTATTTCCAGAAACACCCTTTTTATGGATAGGAAAACTGAGGCATCAAGAAAGAAGGTCAATCATGTAGCAAGACAGTGGTCAGTGAGAACGACCGTTTCTGATACATGTAGTATCCTTGGCTGTGGCAATTTGGAAAGAGGAGGCTTTTGTGGGTGACATTGGCCAAGGCACGAACCGCTACGAGCTAAGAACATCCTCCCTCTTCCCCTGACCTTGGGAGGAGAGCAGAGAGAGCAAGGAGCCTGTTTGGGTGGAGATCACTGGATGTGGCTTTGCTCACTCAGGCCAGGTGGAGAAGCTGGAGAGGCTGGGAGGGCTGCAGGACTTTCTGGATGAAAATCAGTCAGCTAAATAAGCCCGGGCTCCATACGTGAGACGGGGCTGCCTGGAGAGGTGACCAGGCCCAGCATCTGGTGGGCCCCAAGCCTCTTCTCTGTGACCCAAATGTCCACCCAGGTCTTGGGGCAGCAAAAGTGACAGCAAAGGTATCCCTTCCTTTCTGTAACCCCAGAGGCCGATGGGGGCCCTTTGAAGCCTGGGAGCCAGTGCCCTGGACAGACTGTGGACAGGGCGTTCCTCATGGGCTGGGGTGGGAGACGGCGGCCACCTTGGTGCCATGCTGTGCCATTTTGCAGAGCAGGTCTCAATGCTAGGGCATCTGACCCCAAATTCCTGGCCAGCCTGTTTCTTTAAATGAGACTCTGGAAAGAAGTTTAGGATGCTGTTCTCCCTGTCTCAGGCTTCTATTGAAAGTGTTGTGTTTTTAAAGCCTCACAGCCAGGCTTGGAGTAAAGAGAGTCATTGCCTAGCGACTCCCCTGCTCAGAGGCTCGGTGCCTGGAATATCAAGGCCGCCTCTGGACAATAATAAAGAGTTTCATCTTGGGCTGCCTGGGCTTCAGCTGAACCTCTTGCTCTGCTCTGCTGGGAGCAGCAGACTTGGCCAGGGAAAGGTAGCCCTACACCCTGGGAAAGCACCCTCCAGGCCAGGGACAGGAGGCCTGGGGAAGGGGCAGGAGGGAGGGCGTGGAAACCGTAGATAGAGGCCTCAGAGGTCCAGCTGGGACCTAATCTCTGAATGGAGTGGCTCACAGACTCACCCTCCTGCCAGGCTTCTCCCAGGCCCGGTCCAAAGGCTCTGTCCATGGTAATCACTTTTCCACAGCCCCTTTAATAAACCGGGAAGCGAGGATTAAGGAAGCCCCGTGTAGCTGAGCTTGGTGCTGAATTTCCCTGGGACCGGGGCTGGTTGCCTGGTGGCGCCGGGACTCTAAGTCTCTTCCTGGCTCCCCAATGCCCCCCTCTTCCCTGTCATTTCCACCCTCCTCCAGCCCTTCCCTCATCCCCAATTTCATGCTTTCTGTTGTTCAGAAGAAGAGAAGCATGAGTGAGGAAGGCAGCTGGACCACGACAGCCGGACACAGGCCGGGCACTGGCTGAGCTGACCCTGCTCGGGTCCCACCCGCACCTGCGACTGCCCATTGCCACTGCCGTGACCTTCTCTTGGAAAGACAGTTGCTTTGACTTGATTTTCCCCTCAGTGATGGTGATAGGTTACGCTGGAACAGCCGTACTCTCTGGCTCTTTTCCTTTCATGAATGTGGCACTCATTTCTGGGACAGTGACACAGTTAAGGGGTGGCAGTGAAGGCCAGGATGTGACTGGAATGAGGTGGACGAGCACACAGGGCTGGCCATCACAGGCACCGGACTGCAGCCAGATGCATCATTGGCTCATAGATGTAGTAAGTAACTGTAATCCCCCTGAAAAAAACATAAAATAACAATTCCTGGCTCCCACTTCTAGAGACCAAGAGTTTGAAAGTCAAAAATGCAGACAGGAAAAATGCTGATTACTTACTGAAGGTGTTATTCCAAATACATAGATTGCAGGTTGGAGTAGGAACGTAAAAAAGGCATGTGTCCATTTTGCTAATTTGGATCAATGTGGGCCCAGTGTTTCTTGGCTGAAGTAGAAGGCCTGGAGATGTCCCCAAATCTCCCAATTCCCTTAGCTGTGCACGTACTCCCTGCTGGCCACTGAGAACCGTGGAAGTTTCTTCTATCCTGTAAACATTGACATGGTTGTCTCCTCTCTCTCTGGGCTTGGCGATCTGCAATCCAGCTTGGGGAAAGAGTGGTCCTGGCTGCTGGTATCTAGAAAGGACCTTCCCTGGGGTCAGAAGCCCAATACACTGCAAAGAACAGAAACCTCGAGGCCCAGCCTCAGGTTTGAATCCCAGCTCTGAGATGCAGTGTGCTTGCTGTGTACCTGCCTGTCAGGTAGGGTGAAGCCATCTGTAACATGCACATTGGCAGCTTCAGAGCTTCATCACAGTGATGTTTTCTTTCTTGTCCTATGTGGATGTTCCTGGCTGCTGGGTGGATCCTTCCATCCCAAGGCTCCACCATCCCATAGGGCCTCAGAGTCCTCATTATCCAGCTGGGTAGCGAAAGGAAGAGAAGACACACTTATTTCTTCCCTGCTTTGGCACCGAAAGGTCACCATGACACTCTTACCATTCACATGGTCACGCTGGATACTAGGCAGAAATGCAGAGGCTGGGAAATGTCGTCTGTAGCTGGTGGCCACCTCTCACCAACCATCCCATGCCAACAGCCTCATGCATGGGGAAGCACTTATTTTTGGTGGAGAGTTAGCTGCCTGCACCCTGACTTACCTGCACAACAGAGATGAAGTTACCTATTGCACGACATTGCAGGAAGGACTAAGGGAGATGATGAAGCTCCTGTTTCTGGTAGGGCTGGGAAGACGGAGTTCTGCAGAGCTTGCTTGCAGGACAGCTAGGGGTCCTCTAGGGGCCCCTCAGCCACTGGAGAGCAAGAGCACTGCTTTCTGCTTTGGAGTATCTGCACCCAGCTCAGAACGCCTCATGTGGTGTACGCTCAGTCTGCACTGGTTGGTTGAATGAACTTGCATGCTGACTTCCAGCAACTCTGTCTCCTGCATCGTCTAAGTTTTCCTTCCCACAATGTTGTTTTCAGGCCCAGCTCCTTCTGCTCAGTGGAGTCCACACGCCTTGACTTTGCTGAGTGGGGCAGTGACTCCCAAAGGCCAATTTGCAGACACAGGTGACTTACTATGATATTTCAGTGGATGGACCCACCGGCCTCACTGTAAATCATGTATGAAAGATGTAGTTTCTCTGATGCATTTAAACTCATGTTTTAAAAGGATGAAATTGAGTATTTTAAGTATTTGTAAATATTTATTTATTAGAGCAGGGCAAAACCAGCTTTTTTAGTGTGGTCCCTGCTTGAGCAGGTTGGCTCAGCACCAAGATTGACTCTCTACTTCAGCCAGAAGCCATCCCAGCTGCCATCTCATACACTTTGCTGTGGAGTGCTCATTCATTCATTCATTCATTCGTGTGCTCCCAAACATGTTTTACATACCCACTGTGTGCCAGGCTCTGGGCTTGGAACTGGAGAGAAGAGTGGTGAAACATGGTCCTTGTCCTCAAGAAGCTTGTATTTTTAAGGAAGGCAGCATCAAGGGACGATTATAACGAAGTTTGTAACATGTGAGACCGGTGTCATTGGTTCCTGCGCTAATCCTAGGCCAGCGCCGTGATCAGATGCCTTCATCTGAAGAGTGGGTCTAACTCAGACACGGGCATAAACAGGGAGGCTTCCCAAGAGGCCGACGCAGCTCTCACGGCAAATGCTGGGCAGATAGGGGAGCACTGTATTTGATCATGACAGTTGTGCACACGTGTGCACACACATGTGCACAGCCCCCCAAACCCAGGCTGGGAGAAGGCCTCACTGTAAAAGCATAGTTCATCTCTGTGGCAGCAGGGCACAGAAATCTCTTCGGCTTCCCACTTAATCCCACAGAAGAATAGTCTATTAGACAGAATGCGGTGAGAAACACATTGTGCTCTTTTTTAAAAAATATATATTTTAGAATATTACGGGAGTACAAATGTTTTGGTTACATAAATGGCTTTTGTACCGTTTGAGTCAAAGTTATAAGTGTGTGCATCCCCCAGATAGTGTGTACTGTCCCGTTAGGTGTGAATTTACCAGTCCCCTCCCTGCCACTATTGGTACTCTTTTGGATTTTTCTGTGTATGGGTTAAGAGTCTCTCATTAACAAGTACCAGAAAACTAAACCCAAACTAGTTTCCACAAAAGGGGAAATTCTTTTGGCTCTTGTACCTGGAAAGTACAGACATAGAGCTGGCTTCAGTGCATGCGCTTTAGACATTTATGTGATGTCACCTGGACCTGGGACCCAGCACCCTCCATCCTTTGGCTTAGTTCTGCTCCCTGCAGTGCTTTGGCTTTGTTCTCCCAGGCTCCTCTCTCCCCTCCACCCCTGTGGTTACGAGGTGGCCCCAGCACTTCTCAGCCTGTGCCTCCCCAACATCACATCTGGGGGAAGAGCTAGAACTTTCTCCCCCAGCATCCCCATCCAAAGCATACTGCTTCTCCAAGATCTGATTCAACCCTTTACTCATCCCTGAACCAATCATGGTGATCTCCCACCCCTGCTCTGTGTTGATTGACTAAGGCCCGGGTCTTTGAACCAGAGGTGGAGTCAATTCCACTGGAAGGTTTTGGGTTGAGAGGGTGGAAGTGGCAGATCCCCAGAGAATAGACAAACGATAGCAAAAACAGCAGATGTGCACTACCTTTAATAGTCTTTCAAAAGTTTTTGACCATTACTGCATTAGTCAAGGCTCTTCAGAGAAAACAGAACCCATAGGATATACATATATATATATAAATATGTATGTGTGTGTGTGTGTATATATATATATGGATGGAGGGAGAGAGAGAGAGAAAGAAAGATTTAAGGAATTGGCTCACATAATTATGGAGGTGCCAAGTCCAACATCTGCAGGGTAGGCAGACGGGAGACTCGGAGAAGTGCCAGTGTTGCAGTCCAAGTCTGGAGGCCGCCTGCTAGTGGGATGCCTCTTGCTCAGGGGAGTCAGTCTTTTATGCTATTCAGGCTTTCAGCTGATTGGACGAGGCCCACCCGCATTGTAGAGGGCAGTCTGCTTTCCTCAAAGTCCAGTGATTTCAGTGTTAACCTTATCCAAAAACACCCTCACAGAAACATCCAGAATAATGTTTGACCACATATCTGGGCATTGTGGCCCAGCCAAGTTGACAAATAAAAACCATCACAGTGACCGACAGTAATGAATGCATTTATATCATTCTCAATACATGCATATATTAATATACTGGATGAGACAAAAGTCTCACTAAACTGTGCTTATTTTTTCTACATGACATGCTGATTTTTTAAATATTTTAATTCATTAAAAAAAGCGTGTGTGACTCACCTAATTCATGGTGGGTTGTGACTTGAATTTTGAAACACCATGCTAGAATACATTTTTTGAAAATCCTATTACCCTATACCAAAAGGACTGAGGACCAGGACCCTGTCCAAAGGGTTAGGAAACATACTGTGAATAATGGAATGAGACCTGAAGAGCTCTCCAAGTCCCAGCATGACTGGGTGTGACTTCCACCAAGACCCATACCTACCCGTGCCTCAGTTTCCCTAACTGTAAAGGGAGTACACTTACAAACCCCTCATCTGCCTAATAGAATTGTCATGAACAATAAAATCAGAATAAGGTTATATCTGTGAAAGCACTTTGTAAACTCTAAAGTAATTTGTGAGGTAATTGCTATTTTAAAATATTCCGTAATAACTTTCTTCTCTACCACTCAGGAATCTGAGAGGATGGTGCTATTTCATAGAAATGAGTTTGAGCTCCTTAAAACTTGCTGCATAAAACAAAGACAGCCCCAATTTCTTTAATCAAAATGATGATCAGCTTCTAAAAATGAGTCCTACCTCCCTTGAGACGACTTAGAATTAAAATCTGATTTCAAAGAAGGGAAAACTACAGTGTGTTTGGGTTTGGTTCAGGGCCCTTCAGTTCTCCTGCCTTTTATCCACCTTATAGTGAATCCTTCAGAGCAATCTTGAGGGTGACTTGGTTCCATCCCTTGCCTTTAAGTATCAGAGTTAGGCTGATAGTTATCTCTAGAACTTTATTTTGAAACCAGCTAAATGGTGACTTGAGAGTGAAATGGTTGGTAGGATCTAAAATTGGGATGGGGGTTTCGTAGGTTGGGGGTCCCTGCTTACAAGTGTTGATGTCTTGGGAGGAAAACCCCTCTGGAAGCTCCAGCTTTGGCAGATTGGAGCAGCCTTAGGCAGCCCTGGGGATGGGGAACAAGGGACTGACAGCTCTGCTTACCTGGGGTTCCAAGCTAGGGGCAAGGGTGGCCACTGGGTGACCTCTGGGGTGGTGCCTGGTGGGGTCTTTGGTGAGGCCAGCTGGAGCCCATATTCTTGTTAAACGCTTTCTCTCCCATTTCTCTTTTATTTGTTTTCTAATCAGTCCCTTTCATGGTGTATAAATGAGAGGCAGGTTATTCCCATCACACGTTATTGTTTCTGTGGGTCCCCCTCCTCTCTGGGTGCAGTAATTTCTCCATCCCCACATGAGGATGATGAGTGTTTGAGATGCGTAACTGTGTCTCATTTCAGTGCCTAACAGAAGATGGAGAATGAGCCAGGGCACCTTTCTGCTCAGTAAATTCATAATTACAGGCTTCCTAGTCTCGCCTCTCGCAGTCTGGGGCACTGTTGGTTGCCTGTGAGTCTGTGCGTGTGTGCAGGAAGGCAGGCCGTGGTGTAGGCACACTTTCCCCAATGCCTGGCAGGCTCCAACACAGGGACTGCAGAAAGTTCCCTCCAGAAGCCTTAGTGGCGGAGCCCCGACCTGCACCTGCCTGTCTGGAATGGGGATTACCAGCCGTGCTGGAATTCGATTGTTGGCAGAGACGTTTCAAGAGTGGTGTCAGCCAGCAGAGCATATGGTGCCCAAAGAGCAAACCCTCTTAGACAAAGGCCATGAACAGATGCTGGGGACTTCAGATAAAGTCAGAAGAGAGACCGGGGTGGTGGGAAGCGTGCGGGCCGGGGAGTGAGAGACCCCAGCTTACCCTCATCATGTCTTTAACTCTGTGACCTCCTGCAATTGCATTCAACCTCTCTGGATTTCAGGTTCCTTATCTCTAAAATCAGGGATTGGGAATCATTGAGCTGGATTATCTCTTTCAGATCAGAAATTTCTAGATTCTTCTCTGATATTTGGATTTGCACAGGCAATTCCAGATGAACCATCTTGACTTCTCATCACTCCTGCTGAGACGTACCACTAGGTCCCACCTCATTATCATAATCTGAATCCTATTTCAATCTTGCTAAGAATGACATTACTGCTAACTATCATTAATAGACGCTTCCTCTGGGCCAGGCAGAGGCCTTGTGCCAGGCACCTTTAGTCATTAGCACTTTTAGAGATAAGTAATAGTACCCACCCGGCAGGTGTTATCTGCCCGCTTATGCCCTGTGGCTGAGAGGGACTTTGGTTTCCTCCTGATACTGGGAGATGATGTCTTGAGATTTCTGTGTTTGGGTCTTACGTGAATTCAAAAGGGCTTTCATACGTTCTATATTTTGGGCTCTGGAATTTCTGGCTTTGCACTGAGACAAACCTGGATTTCAGTCCCAATTCTGCCACGTATTAGCCAGTGTCCTTGCATAGCTAAAGTTTCCTTACCTGAAAACTGGATGAGACAGTCCTGGTTCCAGAGGACGGCTGTGGTAGTTGGGTGTGCCAATCTATGTTAAAGTGTTTGCATGGGACTCAGGGTGCAGTAAATGCTCCACAAATATTGCTCTTCCTCCTCGCTTCCCCCTCTCTCTGCCCGTCAAGAAATAGGCGTGGCACCTCCACTGTATGCTGAGCAGGGTCCTGGCGTGCAGACGCACAAGAGCAAGACAGACCTGCCCTGCCCTCACAGAGCTCTCAGAACCCCGCTCCACGCTCCCCTTTGGCAGAGGCGGAGGCTGAGTAGGAAGAAAGCTGGAGGCTCCTCTCTGGGGCCTTTGCACATTTCTTCCCTCAACACGGTGCTTTTTGGTCTCAGCCTCCCAGCGACTTGCTGATGAGCCTCTGCCTCCCTCTTTCCAGCCATATCTTCCATGGAATTCCTTCATGGACTGTGTTCTCCAGATACATTCTCCCTGGTTCGATATGCCAGTGCTTTTGCCATGCGGACCCTCTCCAGAAAGGCCTTTCCCCTCCAGCGGTGCCTGTCCTATCCAGGTTCACTGCCCAGCCCAAATCTGTCCCCTCCCCAAGTCCTCCTGAAGCCTGCTTCTTGCTTTCTTACCCCAAGTCAGATGTCTCCGTTCCTCATAGGAACTTCCAGAACACCCTCTTGTACAGCACCTGACTTTCCACCATGTGCAACGATATGGGTTCTGGCGGGATCTACCTGACAACTACAAGTTCTTTGAGGACTCAGTCCTTGGGTCCCGCAGTGTCTTGCACGTTTTGTGTGTGTTCTAAGCAAACATTTGCCATGTGGGTGAGTGACCAAAGGCCGTTGGCTTCCAGGACTGCTGTTGGTGGTGAGGTGCTCCATCTGCCACCCTTCCTCTTCTGGTATTTATTCGACAAGACCTGTGTTTTTCATCGGGATTTTGGCTGACAATGTAAAGCCTTTATTTTGTTTTCTTCCTTCTGCTCTTGGTTTCCATCTAACCTAGTGATCTCTCCCTGCTGGTAAGATCACTTAGTGGTCTACCTTTGATGAATCCTCATTTCTGAGGGGTATGGGAGTGAAGGAGAGAGACTCCCCAGAGCAGAGATACCCCCAAATAAGATGTTGGCAATTACTACCCCAGTTTCTCCCAAACTGGAAAAACTACGAAGCTGTCCACTGGAGACACACACAGAAAGCATCTTGAATGGAAACCAAGGAGACCCTTAGGACAGGAAGGAATTTTGTACTATAGGGAGTTGTTTATATATTTATTTGCTTGACCACTTTGCAAAGCATTTTTTCTATCCCTTTAATGAATATCTCTCAGAGGAGGTCCCACTATGGGAGACAGCCAACATCTGCCTTGTTAAAATGACAGTAGGGCTCAGAGCTGGGCAGTGTGCCCAGAGGACCCAGTTGCCACCTCAGTGTGAAGGGGTTGAGGACATGGGTTTTTGACTTGGCCTCGCTACACCGTCCAGCAGAGGAAAAGCTTCCCCCACAAGAGGTGCAGACACAGAGGGCCAGAGGTGGCAGCTGTAGTGGACGGGGGTTCAGCTTCCGCTCTTCTGCTACATGCAGTAGGAACCGAGGTACAGCCCCTCTGTGTGAGGCCGGGGGGAAATGGAAATGAGTTAGCAGTTAAGGATGAACTTACGCTAGTTAGATTTGAAGCCACCCCTGCCTCTTTTAGGTGTGCAAGTTACATATAATAACTTCCCTAAGGCCCCGTTCCTTAGCTATAAAATGGGGAGAAGAAAACAGTGCGTACTTCCAAGGTCTGTGAGTCAGGGTCCCAACAGGCAACAGGTAACATGCATAGATTTGGTCCTTTGAGCAAAGGGTAGTAAAGGGACTCTTCAAAAATGTGTGGTTCCTTAAGAGGCAGTGCAGTTTGAGGGGACACTAACAGTGAGGCCCCGGCTACCACCTCTAGGACCAGATGGGGACTGGCAAGAGGTGGTTCATAGATCCTGGAGCCAGAAAGGCCATGTGTGGAGGCCTGCTAGAGAGAACTTTGGAGGGAGTCACCCCGCCTCCTGTCCTCCTGCCCTCTCCGCCTCCCTCCAGACTTCAGCTGATGCTACCTGCTGGTGACACCTAACCAGGCTGATGTATAGTCCGTACAGGTCAGCCTCGCAGGCACGGAGAAGGGTGGGTAGGGATCTGGTGGGTAGGTGAAAGATGCTCAGCACTGAAGGGTTGGCTAAGAGGACATGAGATGGTTTCCAGAAGGTGCTGGACAGCATCAGAAACAAATTCAGGCACTCGGACAGTGGCTGTTGATCATCATCACTATTATTATTATTAACATCATCATTATCATCATCACTACTATTACTACTGACACGTCCCTCCTGGGGTGGCTGCTAACCAGCTCTGACTGTCTCACATGCCATGGTGGGAGCCAGTTTGTTCAGCCTCCAGCACTCCAGTCCCCTCCAGAGCCCCCGAGGGCAGTTCTGTTCAGTGTGTGCAAAACACTTTGAGAGTCCAGCCAGACAAGCCGTGGGGTGAAATGGAGATGCTGCCCTTGTTACCCAGTGTCAATCACAGTCTTTCCTTTCTCCTGCAGGGGACACTGCACTCCTGAGTCCTGGCCCTCTGAGGACGGCCGTGCCCGAGTGCTGCTCTGCCGCTGGGACCCATCTCTGCAATGAAAGCCATGCCTTGGAACTGGACCTGCCTGCTGTCCCACCTGCTCATGGTGGGGATGGGCTCTTCCACGCTGCTCTCCCGGCAGCCATCTCCGCCGTCCCAGAAGCGGTCTTTTGTCACTTTCCGAGGGGAGCCCACTGAGGGCTTCAATCACCTGGTGGTTGACGAGAGGACAGGACACATTTACTTGGGCGCTGTTAACCGGATTTACAAGCTCTCCAGTGACCTGAAGGTCTTAGTGACCCACCAGACAGGGCCAGATGAGGACAACCCCAAGTGTTACCCGCCCCGCCTTGTCCAGACCTGCAGCGAGCCCCTGACCACCACCAATAACGTCAACAAGATGCTCCTCATAGACTATAAGGAGAACAGGCTGATTGCATGTGGGAGCCTGTACCAGGGCATCTGCAAGCTGCTGCGGCTGGAGGACCTCTTCAAGCTGGGGGAGCCCTTCCACAAGAAGGAGCACTACCTGTCGGGCGTCAACGAGAGTGGCTCAGTCTTCGGAGTGATCGTCTCCTACAGCAACCTGGACGACAAGCTCTTCATTGCTACGGCAGTGGACGGGAAGCCCGAGTACTTTCCTACCATCTCCAGCCGGAAGCTGACCAAGAACTCAGAGGCAGATGGCATGTTTGCTTATGTCTTCCATGACGAGTTTGTGGCCTCAATGATTAAGATCCCTTCGGACACCTTCACCGTCATCCCTGACTTTGATATCTACTATGTCTATGGTTTCAGCAGTGGTAACTTTGTCTACTTTCTAACACTTCAGCCTGAGATGGTGTCTCCCCCAGGCTCCACCACCAAGGAGCAGGTCTACACGTCCAAGCTCGTGAGGCTGTGCAAGGAGGACACAGCCTTCAACTCCTATGTGGAGGTGCCCATTGGCTGTGAGCGCAGCGGGGTGGAGTACCGCCTTCTACAGGCCGCCTACCTGTCCAAAGCTGGGGCCGTGCTTGGCCGGACCCTTGGGGTCCGTCCAGACGATGATCTGCTCTTTACTGTCTTCTCCAAGGGCCAGAAGCGCAAGATGAAATCCCTGGACGAGTCGGCCCTGTGCATCTTCATTTTGAAGCAGATCAACGACCGCATTAAGGAGCGGTTGCAGTCCTGCTACCGGGGTGAGGGCACGCTGGACCTGGCCTGGCTCAAGGTCAAGGACATCCCCTGCAGCAGTGCGGTGAGTGGAGGGGGCCGGTGGGCTGGGGTGGTGGGGTGTGGAGGATGAAGACCCGAGCCTTACAGCCTCTGTAGGGTGTATGTCACTGATCCCCTTTTCTACTGAGACAAGCCTATCCCGCCTCTGAGTCTCATTGCATTCAGAACACCACCAGCTCAGTCTGTGACTATGACACTGAGCATGTAAGAGTCAGAGCTGGAGCTAAAACAGATTTCCTGTTGGGAGCTTTTCTCTATTCCATCTTGGCTCACTGGTTATGAGAGACCGTGCTGGGAATAGGTAGGAATTGTGTTGAGCAGATGTCGTGTGCATTGGGCATGGCTGGATGCTAGATTACAGTGTGCCATAGTAAAAGATGTGCACCCATCCCTCTTACCCACCAAGGCTGCGAGTCACTTTCTTGGGAGCTTAAATAAACCCCAAGGGCACAGGGGAGAGGAGAGCGTGAGGAGTCACTCTTACATTTGGGATAGATATGGAGTTTCTGGAGAGGTGTGCTTTTAGCCCTTTCGTGTCTTTAGGAAGTGGTAAGTTGAGGTCAGATGTGGTACAATAAGAGTCCAGTGAACATATAGGGAAAGCAGAACTTGCTTAGAAAAGGGACGGGGGTGGGGGGTAAACCATATTTATTAAGCATCTTCTGTACACACAGTGCCATGAAGAGACACGTCACATAGTCAGGAAGGAGCCAGAGAGCAGCAGTGGACAACAGGAGGGCTATGGGAACTGGGCAAGGCAGAATGAAGGGTGAGCTTAGGGGCCTGCCAGTGCCTGTGGGGCCAGAGGGTAGGCAAATGTAAGGCTGTGGCCTTGCTGGGGGACGACAGGTGGGACAGGGGACAGGGCTCCTGTCTCTCCCAACCTAACTCACTTGAGACCCATCATAAAAAGCATCTTTTTGTGGCTTGACTTTTGCTGCTTTTTAAAATAACCTGAATTCAAGCAGTACAAAAGCAATCCATGTAACCAAAACATTTGTACCCCTCTTATATACTGGAGTAAAAAAATAAAGTAAAAGTAAAATATGAACAAAAACAACAACAAAAAAATGGCACCTTTTTTCACAATCATTCTTCAAGTGACTTGGAAGGCTCAGCTGTTGGCATCTTCTAGGTTAATCCCCCCCCTTTTTTTTTTTTGAATTGTCCATTAAAAAAAATTATGAACCTAGTTTGAGAAAATATATCTTGTAATCCTAATTGGGAAGAAGAAAGGAAAATTTACCCACCAGATACAAGTATGCATTTGTACCGATGTGACTCTTGACTCTTCAAATGTGGGTGCAATTCATATTAGGAAAATGTATTTCGATTGATTTAAAAAGTGTAAGTTTCCCTTCACAAAGTATAACTATCTGCCACACAGATCTCAGTGGGGTCTGGCACCCTCCCCAGCCAGTGTGTGGTGGGGCGATTCCTCCGGTCCCTGGGATTTGGATGGAGGCAGGGGAGAGGGAGGAAGAAGATGGAACTCGGCAGTTTGCCTTGCATGCCCTGACATTTAGGCTCAGGCTGTTCTCCCATGGCAAGTTTTCTACGTACCTGTGCTGAAACTAAAGCATGTCATCTCTTCTTGGAGGTCCTAAAAAGCCAGGAGACCCCTCATATCACAAAGGCAATAGGAGAGGTGCTAGGGACCAGGCAGAACCGTAACAAATCGACAAACCAGAGCCAGAGAAGGGAGGGCACTCCACTGTACTTACTGAGCCCTCCTCGCAGGTGACTTTGGGAATGCCTTTGGGAATGTCTCCTGGAGCCTTTTGTTTGGGACAGTAGTTGATCCATTCAAGAAAGTCTGTGAGACAGAGTCATGAACTTGGGGGGCCAGGGACTGCTCCGAAATGAAGGCAGCCAATGACAGAACAGCGGCTGCGCTATGTGCATAGGTATGTTCCACACTCAGACATAGGTCCATGGGGAGACGCATCAGAGTGTGCGTGTGGATGAGGCACTTAGAGAGCCCCTCGTCTCTACCTGCATTTCATACTTGAGCACCTTAAGGCCCAGCAAGGGGAATGAATTGGCCAAGGTCACACATTTTTGAGTGGCAGAGCCAGCACTTAAGGAGAGTCCCCTGTGCCTGCAGGACATGCACACATGCAATAACTACCCACCCCCAGCCTACATTAGAAAATGGAAAGTTTATGCCATGTGCTTACTAAACAACAACTCGTTCCTTTGAGCTCAGAGGGGTTGGCAATCTCTGACACTTTTCTATAGAAAACTTGCTCCAAACCCTGCCATTCTGGATGGCACTTTTGGGAGCAAAATTGGCAGCAGGGATCTGCCTGGCTGCCTGTGGGCAGGTGTCTGTCCTGCCCTCGCTTCTGCCACACACAAAGAGCCAAGTTCATCATGGAAGTCTGCAGAGCTGCAGGTCCTAACACGGTGTGGTGGCCTTGGAGAGAACAGAGAGAAAACAGCTTTGCAAAGCAGGCTAATGCCAGGACTGGGAGTAATGGAGCCAGATAACAAGCTTTTGATTTTTCTTTGGCTTTAATTAGCTCTTTCAAGTTAGAGGCAAGTTCAGGGCCGAGAGTAGAAAGGAGGAAGCCAGAAACTGTGCAGGGCTGGGGCTGTCTCCCCAGCCAGTCTCAAAAAGGCCAGGCTGGCTTTTAATGCATAGTATCAGTTTCCTTTGACTTGGCAGCTCCCCGCATTCCTTTGCTCTGGCCCTCCTGTTGCAATTCATCTGGACTCGGCTCAGACCACACGTGTTTCACCCGCCAGCAGCCAGGCCAGGCTCCCGGGCTGCCCCAGGGCAGCCACTGGCACCGTTGGCAAAGCCAGCTTTCCCTTGCAAGACTGTTGGGTTGGTTTGCTTTTCCCTTCCTGCCCAGAGGCAGAGGGTAGACCAGATCAACTCTGGAGTTCTGTTTTGTCCCTGAGTCAGAGACTCCCCCGAGGCCTGTGAATTGGGGACCGAATCCCAGATGGCCTCTGTCCTGTGGGGTATCTGCTGCAGGAGAACAGTGAGCAGAGCGTGAGGCCCAGGCGCTGACTTCCAGAACTTGTGCTGTGTAGGATGGGGGCGCCCTGTGGGTTTTAGTGCAGTTACAACTCAAAGAGCTTGACAAAGGTTTGTGACTGGCATCGATTTTGACTGCTCTCCCCATCGTACTGACGCTCTAGGTTAGAATGCTCATCCAGGTGCTCTTCAGACTTTCCTGGCCCCTTCCATTTCCTGAGCCCCACTCTCCTTACCCCAAACTCATGCCTCCCAAGCTCTGAGCAGGCAGCAGCCGCATAACCCTCAAACCTCCTGCCTGCCCCATGGGATCCAGCACCTCCTGCAGCCGGGTCCAAGGGTAGGGAGGAGAATCCCTGTGTGGCTTGGCCAGTGGTGCCATGGACACCCATGAAGCCACTAGAAGGGCCAGAGCCTGATGAGCAGGTTGAGGGAGAAGTCTCAGGCCATGAGGCTGGTGCCTGCTGACTTGCAGGCCCCCAGGAAGGTGGCTGCACACACATCACAGATAAGGGCTGGCTGGCCAGGAGTGGCCTCCTCCTGGGAACGTGTTGCTGCGAATGTAAATGCATGTTGCAAATGCAGGTCCCTGAGTGGCTACTGGGTATAGAGGCTGGGGGAGCAGCCAGATGTTTTCTGATGTTTGTGGGGAATGGGGGCAGTCCTGCCTTTCCTTCTGAGCCATTCTTTACCGTGTCCCAGTTTTCTTCAGCCTGAGTGGAGAGAGGTATCCAAGAACAAATGGGCTGCTGTCTGAAAACTTCTCTAAGGAGCTCATAAGGACATGGGCATAAGGAGAGTCCTAGAGAGATCTATCAGGGCCTTAGTTTGTCTTGGGACTCAGGGGATCAGAGGCCAACCCGAGGCTGATGTGCTAAGAAGCTCTCACGTGGGTGAATGACGATTGAATTCTCTGTTTCTGTTGCTCAGTGCTGGGGTGTGTCTGTCTCTGGCCCCCTCTGAAGGCTGCTCCCCAGGCTCCCTGAAGCCCTGTGTCTACAGTGCACGTGACACACAGTACAGCCTGTGGCTTCTGTCACAGGCCAAGGTGCTGAGCTGGAAAAGGTGACAGCTCCCTGCTCTTCTCCAGGGGAGATGTGGCATAGGAGTCAGGTGTCCCCAGGTGCGGGCTGCCTAGGCTAAATGGAGAAGGTGGCAGGAGAGGGGGCCAAAATCGGCTTCTCCATCTCCCCTCAAGCCTTGGCTTTGGAGTGACCTTGCACTAGAAAGTTTGGGTCCTTGGGGCAGAAACCAGGATCACGACCTCACACCTGCCAAGCCCCAACAGTGGGAGCAAAGACTGGTGGCCCCCAACAGAGCTGTCTAATAGTAGCACATAGGACCTCGTGTGGTACCTGATGCCTTATGAAGGGCTTCGTCACCCCTGTCCTCCTCTAAACATTGTCCCACGATAATGGAAAGGCAGACGTCCTCTGCAGTTGAGAGAACAGAGAAGCAGAAAAGTCAAGTGCCACACTGAAGGTCATGTAATTAGTAGACTAAAACCTACTCTGTATCCTACATTCTCAGCCTGGACCTTTTCCTGCAATGTTTTGGCATCTGGGGTGCCAGGGACTGTCTGAGTGTTGTAGGACATTTGCCACCCTGGGCCCTGGAGCGCTAAGTGCCAGTGGGACTTCCCACCCTGCGAGACGAGAAAGACTCTTGTGTTTCCAGAAGTCCCTGGCCAAGAACCATGGCTAGAGCGAGCTCCCATCTGACCCTGGGGTCTACCCTCCAGCTCTTTCCAGTCCCACAGGGCCACTAGGCACAGGAGACTGAACTTTTCCTTTAACCAAAGCCTTACTTCCTGCCCCTCCGTTGCCAGGTGGTAAAGGTGAGCCTCGTTCATGGCATGTGTGCTGTTTTTGACCCTCTGGTTTCCCAGGCATGACAGTCGTGGGGAGGAGACAGGGTCACTCCCTCAGACTCAGGCTGGCCCTGTGGCCTGTCTGGACGGTCACTCAGGTTCGTCTGGCGCCTGAGATCCGGAAACTCCACGAAAGGGAGCATCCGGAATGGCCAGGCAGGCATCCCAGGCTCTGGGGCCTGGTTTCTGCCGATCTTCCAGGGATGTTTTCTTTTCCCCGTCAGCAGGAAGTGTGGCTCTGACTGCATGGGGTTGTATCCTGTTGTTTATGGCATTAGACAAACCTGGCTCTTTCTGCTGGGCTCCTGTCCCTCTCAGACTGGAGACTCCTCCTCTTCCCTGCCCTTTCCCTCCTTTCCCATCTTTCGACTGCATCTGCTACTCACGCTGCGGCCTGCTAAATGTGCACGCCACATGCCATGTTCTCGTCTGTGTAGGTGCATGAATCAAAAATCCTTGCACGTCAGTCCAGGCGCCCACCCCTCATGGCCTGCTGACCCTGCCCCAGATTTCTTGTTTAGCACTGAGTGCCTGCCTTGTCACAGCCCCAGTCTTTCTAGGGCCAAGTCTTCTCATTCTCTCCTGGAGATGGCTCCTGTCCCAGGTACTCAGGTGAAAAGCCCACCACCACCCTCATTTTAGCCAGCAGCGTTTGCACTGAAAGTCCCCTCCCAGGAAAGTACGAATGGTGCTTTGGGTGATGTGCTGGGTCTGAGAGAGCAAGGCATTTGGGGTTGGCCTCCTGGGCTGGACCTGTTCTCCACAGAAGCCTGCCCTGGAGGCCATCGAGTCTCAGGAATCACACAGATTGAATTCTAGTACAGACGGCTGCTAAGGGAGCACAGCACAGAGCTCCCCAGGTCAGGGATGAGGATGTGGGGCCTCGTGGTGCTGAGACACCGACTGCACTTCATGAGTCCTGGCATGATGGTATGCACACCTGTAATATGCCCACGTGCACACACCTGTAACGTACTCACATGTGCACACCTGTAACACACCCACATGCACACATGCGTTTGCTGTGTTCCTGACGTCCATCCCCCTCATTGGCATCTGTCCACTGCTCTCTCTGCTTTTCCCTCTTGCTGGCTCATTCACACTCTCTGTGTAGGGTCATCTCAGCCTTACTCTGTCCCCTGTTTCTGTGGCTTGTCCTCTCCCACACCACATTCTACACTCAGCAGCTGCTATGCTAAGTCTTCTCTCTCATGTGTACACACCTCATGCAGGATGCTACAGCCCCACCCAATTGGGAAGCCAGGCCTCTTGTTCAATCAGCACATAGACCAGCCATACCAACAACCCAAATCTGGATTCTTGGCCCTTTCCTCCAATTCCTGTCACTCTCACGGGGTGGCATCTTGGCTGGGACGCTGGCCTGCGAGTCTGAGCTTTGGGTCTCAGCCAGTCCCAACTCGTGAGATGTCACTGGTGGGTCAACAGTGTCCCTTTGCTTTGAATTACACATTTTATCTTCAAGAAGGAGGTGATAAAATAGTATCCCTTTAATAAAACGTGTTGAGGCTCATAAGGAAAGAGAAATGCATAGACATTAATATTTAGGTTATTAAGTCTGAAATGTCCAATTCCCTTCCATACTAAGTTTGACAGTTACTATCTCTGATATTTCACTTTGACACTTCTTGTTTTATTTTTATCATGAGGTACATCCTCACTCTTTCAAGTGCAAGTTTTGGCTTGTGATTATCTTTCAAATCTTTTTCAGAGCAATTTTTGGGAAACCATGGATAAGTAAAAAATTCATGTTATTTTCAAATATGAGTTCCGTCATGGAACCAATGCAGTGCAGAAATATTAACGTGTTTGGGAAGGATGTGGCTAAAAATGAATGCACAATGCATTGATGGTTTGAGAAGTTCCATTCTAGTGATTTTAATCTTGAAAATGAGCCATGTGGCCGACCTGAGACCAAGCTGTAGTGGAAACAAATCCATTTCAACCTATGTGTGAATTGGCAGCAAGGTTTGACGTAACTATTCCAACAATATTGGACCATTCGAAACAAATGGGCAAGGTAAAGAAGCTGGCTAGATGGGTACCACATGAATTAAATGAGCGTCAGAAGAGAAATCGTCTCTACCTTGCCTTTCTTTGCTGTCACGACATAAGGCAAATCATTTCTACACCATATTGTTATGTGTGATGAAAAATGGATTCTTTTTGACAATCGCCAAGTGTTCAGTGCAATGGTTGGATAAAGATGAAGTGCCAAAACATAGTGAAAAACCAAATACTCATCAAAAAAAGCTAATGGTGTCTGGTGGTTCAGCTCTGGTATTATCCACTAAAGCTTCATGACTGGTGTGGACTGGCCAGTCCAGTACAGTGGATGTCTACTGCAACAACTGGACAAAATGATGAGGATGCTTGTGATTAAGCAGCCAAGATTGGTCAATAGAGACAGGCCAATCGTCTTGCAAGACAAGGCTCAACCACATGTCACACAAACAACGCTGCTCAAACTACAGAGACTGGACTTGGAAACTCTGTCATCCACTGTATTCACCAGACATTGCACTAACTGACTAGCACTTCTTCCAGGCTTTGGATCACTTCTTGCAAGGAAAAATATTCCATTCTTAACAAGCTGTGGAAAACACCTTTTGCGATTTCATTGCTGCTGGCTCTGCAGGCTTCTTCTCTGCTGGCATAAACAAGCTACCGTTAAGATGGCAACACTGTGTCGCTAGTTTAGGCGCGTACTTTGATTAATTGTATCGCCTCTTGTTTGAAATGTAATAAGCCACACTTTTGATTCGAAATCGAACATTTCATATATAATGACCTGCGACTAATGATAGACACAGAGCACCTTATGTTTGCAGGACACCCAAATATTTTCATAGCACCATCTTGGATATCCTCCTCTGGTTATAATAACGACCAGATGTGACAGAAGGGACTTAACAATTTTGCTGTGATTTCATACTTACATTTCTTTTTTATTCACCAATACTTATTTTGAGAGGTTTGGGCTGTGCCTAACCCAGATGTGACGTTCAGTATCTCGGCCCGTGGGACGTGTTCCTTTCACCTTCCCGTCTGCCTGGCACCTGTTGTGAATGCCAAGTGAACACATTTGAAGGAGGGGATATGTTTGAGCCAGACCCTTCCTGCTGCTACCTTCAGGTGTCCCTAGGTTTTTGTGAGGAGGAAGGGAATGACTGCACATCAGCATCCTGCGCTTGTTTCTGTTCATCCACCAAGTTAGTGGAGCAGGAAAAAGAGACCATGGAGAGAGCTCGTCTCCATTCTGCCTCTCAATTTACATTTTTTTGCCCTAGTGGATCTAGCCCCTTTGCCATCCACACATGTGAAACATGATCAGCGGGAGAGAAGAAAGCCCCATCTTTCCCTGGTCTCGCTGTCATTACCGTGTCTCTGTCAGTGTTCCAAAATATAATGGGATTTGTTCAGCTGATTTATCCGACATGCAAGGTGGCATTACCCAGCCTCACACGGGCCTGAGGAGCAAGAGAGGAGGACACGCGGCAACAAGAGTGGGGCTAATAAAATTTATTCCCACTAACAAGGGAATGACCTACCCTGTAATTCAGCCTGGCGAGCGGGCCGCCGCTTCCCAGCACCCTCCAGAAAACACACAAACTTAATCATCATGGAGTTCCTTGCTTCAATTGCAGTTCTGGTGGTGGCCGAGGTTGTCTGCCTTGTCTGCCGTAGACTCTGCCGTAGAGGAGAGTGGGAACTTGGGACTGATGGGCTGGCGGCGTGGGATTTACCTGCTCTTGATAGGTGGCCACTGGGGTTCCCTGGAGCTAAGGTACCAAAGGATAGAGGCAGCATCCCAGTGGGTTTCGGTTGGTGCCATCACAATGCTGAGAAGCGTCCCTGGGATTTCCCCCTGGTCTAGTTTTGGCTGCTGGACTCATCCCCAGTGTGGTTGCCATCTGCAGAGCCCTGTTTGTCTTGTTGGGCTGGTCCACAGCTCTGGCCTGTCTGGACTGTTCCTGAGCCTTTGTGCATTCTCAGAGGGAGAAACATACAGCTCCCAGCAGCTCAGCTAATGAGGAGACGGTTGTGGGTCCAGCCCTGGGATCCTGAGTTGGAGCTGCTCTTTGACTTCTGTGCCCAGCAACCCTGTAGCAGGGGTACATTGCCACAGCCTGGCCTGCAGAAAGTGTGCTTGGCTCAGTGCCTGTCTCCTGGGAAAACAGCTCAATTTAGTGGCATTAGTTCCTTACTAGAAGGATAGCCTGTTATCATGGTGAGTGAAAGGCTACTTAGATATCTGGTGGGATTGAGCCACAGATGGTCCCAAAGCACACACACAAACTTCCAAATGAGTATCAAAAGAAGCATTGCTTTTAGCAAATGGCTTTCATTGTTCCATAGGTAGTTAGGTGCATTAATTCAGTGAATATTTGCATCAGAAGCCACACCCCCACAGACCTCCTAAAACACAATGACTATCTTGTTTTTTGGTCTAATACCCTCCTTTCTGAGATGCCTTTAGCAAAGCTCTTCACTCTTGGGAACCTTGGCTATATGGTAGCGCCCTTATCCTCAGGGGATACATTCCAAGACCCCCATTGGATGTCTGAGACCATGTATAGTACTGAACCCTATATATACTATGATTTTTCCTATACATACGAACCTATGATAAAGTTCATACATTAGGCACAGTAAGAGATTAACAACTGATAATAAAATAGAACAATTATGACAATATGCAGTAATAAAAGCTATGTAAATGTGCGCTCTCTCTCTCTCTCAGAATATCATATTGTACTATACTCATCTATTTTTGAACTGTGGTTGACTTGAAACTGGGGTAACTGAGACCACAGAGTGCAAAACCAAGGATGGGGGGAATTGGGCAGTTTTTCCAACCCTGAGATGCTTTTCACTAAGCCCCTTCAATAACATGCTTATCCAGCTAGCTTATTGTGGCTGTGTGGCTTGCTGTCAGTCCCTCTCTTTCTCTGTACGCATTCATTTTTCCCACTATCTCGTTGAAAAAGACACAGTAAAGAATCATTGAGATGATGCATTAGGAACTAGGTGGATGGGGCCTCGTTCCTCCCATTTCTGTCGCCTGTGCTCACAGCCGGGGTGCTGGGGCTGACCTTCACCTGTCACAGGACTTCTCCGGCTGGCTTTCGAGAGAGGGCAACCTCCTAGGGTCAGCGTGGGCCATGGCAGACCTTCAGGGGAGGATTAGAAATCATAAAAGAGAAAGGAAAGTTTATGCAAGAGAGTAAAGCCATCAGAGGATTAAATAGTCAGGGCTTTTTGATTTCTTTCTTTGTTACAGAAATGATCACTCAAGCACATGGAAATATCTTGTAGAATACTAGACTTTCTTATTAGCTAAACCAAAGCCTACTAGAGCCTCCCAAAGATGTTTCTACCCCCCGAGGACCCTCTCTGCCTACCTCTGTCCCTGAGGACGTATCGTGGGGGGGGGCACACTCAGTCACCTCAAGGCGTAGGTGCGTTTTATGCATCAGACCCTGGTGTATTTATAAACACCTTAGGGGTCCGCAGTCATATTTGAGATATGGTTCCCAATAAGTGGGTGATCATTATCTCTCTGTACTGCAAAGCTCTACGACTGGGGTCTGCATGTAGACATGAGCTATTACAGCTTATCTGATCAATATCTCCCATTACAAAGAAATGCCACACGCGTAATTCACTGATTCCCCGTTGCCAGCGGAGGTCTGCTATGGTCTGCTCCTGGGGGGTGAGTGTGTGTGTGTGTAAGTGTAATTAATGGGAAGAAATTTAGGGCTGCTGAGCACGGAGAATCTAAAGACTTTGCTTTTCCACATCAGCAGGCAGCTCATGGGATTTCTTCCTTTTTTTCTCCTAACTTGTGTTTCTTTTCAAAACTTCAGCTCTCACTTTGCTGTGGGACAGATAGGCCCCGGGAAGGAGGAAGCCCAGCTAGGATGATCGGCCGCGGGCCTCCTTGAGAGGGGAGAGTTGGTTGCCTTCAGGTTTCTGGAGAGGGCAGAAGGGCAGGGTGCTCCCGCTGGACGGTGGGGACAGGAGTGAGATGGGGGCTCTTCCCCGAGCAGACTGCTGCTGCCCTGTGACCCAGAAAGAGCTTCCCTTTGAGGTCATCTTTGAGGAACCCCAGAGGAAGCCCTGGTTAGGATCAGCATTTTTCCTCTGGACTGGGAATTTGGGGTTTGGTACCTATTTTCCCAGCAACCTGATGAGTAACTAGGGGAGCACTTTACTCTCTCAGCCTCAATGTCCTCTTCTGTGAAATGGGGCTGTCGGATTTTATGATGGCGAGTTATTTCCCTCATCTGAAATATGACATGTGAAAGAGGGGTGGCTCACTGTTCTGTAAGACAGAGAACTTGGTCATGAGCCCAAACCTCGCCTCTTCCTCAAAGACGTGCCTGCTCTCCCCAACCCCAACAAATTTGATGGCCCGCCCACCTTACTCCTCAGGTATGTAACTGAAGCAGGGTGTGTGTGGCCTTGTCTAGTCATGGCCTGGGGCTGACCTCCACTAGGAAAGGGGCAGTTTTTTGGGACAGAAACTGAGACTTTTTCATCTTTATATTCTTAGGGTCTTACCTAGTGCTTAGTGCTTAGTGCTTGTTCCTTCCTAAATGTTCTTAAGCAAATTAATACGTGAGCAAAAGCAAATAGCATTGTCTTCGTTTAGTGCTTCAGTTTCCCCTGCTTCCAATGGCCTTAAGGAATCAAAAGTTTGATGGAAAAAGGCCAGTCTAAAGGTCCAGTTGACCCCCCCATGGGTGAGCTTGGGCAGATCTCTGATGTCTTCTTATCCCATATCATGGACGGGAGGGTGACTTCCCAGCTTTGGAGGAACATGAGACTGGGTGACAGTTTTCCATTCAGGAAGGGCAGGAGGGCTGGTTTTCCCCTAGATGTGAAGACCCCTCTCCTTGCTGGACACAAGAGTTTCCCACAGATCTGACCTTGTCTTCCATCCTGGGGCTCAGAGATGGCTGCTTCCGGCCCAGAGCAGCCGGCAGGTGCATCCGCGGCTGGAGGAGTTGCCTGCACTTGCCCATCTGCACTGGCTCGCCTGGGCTGCCTCTTGGGGGTCAGTTTGGGGTATTTGTAAACAGTGGCTGCCTAGGGTAAGAGAGCAGCCTGTGGCTGTGGAGGAGGCTGTGTCCCAGAGCTGGCTAATTGGCCCACAGGGGGCAGGACCTGCTGGCCTTTACCTCATTAGCACTGCATTTGGGCCACTGAGCTCTGGCTTAGTTCTGACCTTTCCGTAATAAGGACTCAATGTGGGGTGTCTGCAGAGGTGGGGTAACTGAAGGCCGGGGCTGAAACAGCTCCTCTTGGCAGGGGAGGTGCGAATCAGGAATCTGTCCAGGGGCCGTGCTGGCTGGGGTCGGGGGTGATTTCAGGGTCAGGTGGCTCCCACCCCACCTCGCCATCTTCGCCACCTGCAGTCTTCGAGACAGAAGGACGTCAGTGTCAGAGTGATAGTTGGTTCCTGAAGGGTATGTCATCAGTGCCTCAGGTTGGGGGCAATGCCAAGGGGCTCCAAGGGGGAGCCCCCCAACTGTCTCCCAGGTCTGCCCTCCTCCCGCCCTTCTCAGGGAGTCTCCGCAGAGACCACGAGACACTCCTGGGGTCCTTGGGTGTCTGCTCTGCAGCTCTGGCCGGAGCCTGGGGACGCTGCTGGAGGAAGGATGCTGGCAGCAGTTAAGATCCCCTTTCCGTGGAGATGATAGAGCATTTCAGAGTGCCAGTCTTTCTGCAGAGTGGGAGCAATTTCCCTGTAATTGGTAAAGTAACCGTAACTGCTCTGTCATTTGTATGTAGCGACACATAATTGCATGGTAACCTTTGCCGCTATGCGCGAGGGAAGCGGTAAGCGATTAGATTGTAATTCGGAGTGTCAGCTCTGGCTCCCCGTGCCACCGCCACCACTGCTGCTCAGCAGGCCCCAGGAGGACACCTTGGGGCTTCTCTGCATCCAGGTCCACTTCAGGGCCCTACTCCAGAGTGGGGACGCTTGTCCTGTGCCATACTCTATAGAGTCCTCCGTGGTGCATTAGGTCAGTGCTTCTCAAACCTCAGCGAAAGTGGGTCAGTTGACTGGAGGGGTGTGAAGGTGCAGAGACCCAAGCCCACCCCAGACTTCCTGAGCAAGCAGCACTGGGGTTGGAGTTCTACTATTTGCATTTCTAATGAACAGCGCTCAATCTTCTGCATTGGAGACCGTTCCTCTGCTCCCTCATTCAGCCTCCTTGGCCAAATACCTCTCCGGTTCTGAAGGATCTTTAGGAAGCACCACCTTTGCTATTTCATCTTGAAAACGTTAGCCCCTTTAATCTTGATAACACCTCTGGGTAGATACTGTGAATTTCTTCAAAGACGCTGAGACTCACCAATTGTCTGAATTGATAATGATGACAAACAATAAGAACTGCCACTCCCATAGCACTTACTAAGTGTCAGGCATTGTTCCATGTATCCTCACCACAGCGCTATACAGTAGGTACTATTATTATAATGCCCACATTGCAGGAGACAAACTGAGGCACAGAGAGGTTAAATGAGTTGCCCAAGGTCACACAGCATTACGTGGCAGAGCTGGGATTCAAACCTAGGCATTCTGGCTCTAGTTCAATACTGTTAGCCACTGTGAAACCCAGGCTTTCAGTTAGTCATCCATCCATCCAGCATACATATATTAACCTGTGCCAGGAACTAAGCTAAGGGTACAAAGATACGTAAAACATTGTTCCCGTCCTTGAGCTCATAGTCTCTGGAGTGCAGTGGATCACCCATTTTAATTCACACCCATGGGTTCTGTGAGGACGTTAGAGGTAGCGGCAAGAATACATAGTATCCTCCTGATAGGGGCCCAGAGGATGTGGCCCTGTCGAGGCTTCTAGGTCTGTCGACAGGGTTGCCACTTGGGCAACCTTATTCCCGTCCCTTACTCCCCTCCCTTCTAAGAGTGGAGTTGCTCTCTAATAAACAAGCATTGTCATGGTGGCCACAACTCACTCATGGCTATTTGTGGAGTGATGGGAGGCCAGCCCTGGGCCTGGGGCATGGCTGGGCTCCTGATTACAGCACAGTCCGGTCCTGGCTCCTCTGGCTGTGGCTCTAATCTCATTGTTAATAGGGCCCCGGGGGAGGTGCAGCCAGAGCCAGATCAGACACTGTCCTCCTCCACCGCCCAGCATGCTCAGGCATCTGCACTACCCTCACCTGTCGGAGGTTTTGCCAATTAGCTTTCCCTTCCAGGGCCCCGGAGCTCTGGCATCTGCTCCCTGAGCCTCTACCTCCCAAGTCTGCAGGCCCTGGGGACCCTTCCTCCTCCTGCTTCGGGTACTGTAATGACCGTGTGGCTGCAGCTCAGACCCAGCAATGCACACTGAAGTTGAGCCCCATGCGCTGGTCAGTGGGCACGCTGGGGCCACTCCCTGCAGCCCTTCTACTCCTCTTACTGACAGGATTTCCACCAAAAACTCTGCATGGATGGTCTTACACTGATGAAGTGCTTCCCAGTTCCGCTTACTCCTACGACCTTTCCTACTGCACAGCCGAGGGAAGTCAGATTCAAAAAACAGCAGGAGCAAGTTGTGCAGTTGGGAAGCAGCTGAGCTATCATTTGGACCCATCATTTGGACCCAGCTGAGCTATCATTTGTGAATTTTCCCCACTGCTCCAATGCTAAGAATGCCTCCCCCAACTTTGAGGAGACACAGAGTAAGGCCACCTCCTGCCGTGGCTGGGGGATCTCGCCATCCTCGCACACCTGGACTGTGCTTGGCAAAGGCCTCAGTCTCACCTTCATCAGCTGGGGCCCCTGCAGAGGGAGAAACAGAGCCACAGGGAGACTTGGGGGGAAAGCTGTCATCGTCCCAAATCTTACCTGGGCCTCTTGCTGCGTGAGGTGCCACAGAGGAAGGGACTCACAGGTCCCTGACTTTCTGGTAACTTAATGATGTGGTTGACCAAATGCTCACTCTCTTTTTGTAGGTGGCTGTTGATTTGCCTGTGTTTTGCCCAGCCAAGGGAAGGCTCATGGTCAGTAACCCTGACCGCTTGGAAATGCAGTTCTGGTGGCTGCGAGGCCTGAAGCCTCCCCAGGTTAATGAGGCACATGTCGGTGGCAGGGGTTGGGGCTGGGAAACCTGGACTGCCTTGCTCCCTGCCTCAGTTTCCCCCTGTGCAGTGTGGACGATCATTCAGCTTCATTTCCTTGGAAAATGGGTCATAATGGGAAAAATGAAAATTTTGCTGATGGCAGAGGTCCTTGAACCACAGCTCAGGACCGAGAATGTCAGGGCTGCCTACTCCTCGTGAGCCAGAAGCAGGACATGCAAGGGCCGTGCGGATTCCCAGCACCCCAGGCTACCTCGGAAGGCCTGGCAGGTCGCTGTAGTTACGTCCAGTGGGAAAGAGCATCATCTTCCCTCTGCCTGGATCTTTCCTTCCTCTCTTCCACCCTCCCTTTTGCTCTCTACCACCTGTCTTCTTTTCCTAATTTTAGGGAAGAATGATAAAAGATCAGACTAGATCTTAAAAGCTCCCTCTGAAATTTGACTCCCATGCTTTTTTTAAGAGGAGGGGAAAGAGCTATGTTTGGTCTGGGCTGTTGGACCAGACCACGCAGGAGGGGCCCAAGGCTATCAAAGGCATGGAGTGGACATCTGCTCTGCATGTGGCCTGCTGGGGCTGCCCATACTCTGCCCCTCTCCACCCTGACTGCTGCCACCCTGGCAGGAAGGAGGGGAGAGGTCAGTGAGGGGCTCTGGGCCCTCAGCACCCTCTCTTCCCTGGATAGACCTGGGAGGAGTCCCCAAGGCCGGGGGGCTCAGAGCTGGCTGGTTTCACACGGCCCCACTGGCGAAGGCCTTCCAGCTGTTCTCCAGATACCTTTTCCTTTGGCTGGTTCCAAGCCTTTAAAAAAATGACACCTTGTATTTTATTTCACTCCTTTCTCTGAAAAGTTCAGCAATGTTTATGGGCATGAGCTCAACAGGCTTTATGGTAGCCCACAAAAAACAGGGATTGTTTCGCTTGTCTTTATAGAGTGGAAAGTAAAAGCACAGGAAAACGGAGTACCTCTTCTGAGGCCACGCAGTTCCTCCAAGAAACTAAAAAATCCAATGTAAGTTCCCAGCACTGCAGAGAGGTCAGTGCCAGACTAAAGCTACTTGTGGAGAGGTCCAAGGGCTCCTTACTGGCCACCGGCCGCTGTCGGAGCTTCACCACTCCCCAGGGAACCTGGCTGAAACCCTCTGTCACGTGGAGGATCTGGGAGTCTGGTGTGAAAAAGGGAGAGATTCACCCAGAAATATAGTGGGGAAAATGGCCCCCAGGGCTTTTCCTGCTGGTTCCTGACTCCTAGAACTGTACTCCCTGGAGTCAGGGGCAAGAGCTGGGGCAGAGTGTCTCACAGGCTACCTAGAGAATATTCTCTTTACGGAATGCTAGTAGCCGTTCCCATCCAAAGTGGCTTAGGGAATAACACGTTTGGGAAAGGCTGACATAAATTTACATGTATTTCTTCTTAAAAAGACTTCGTAGACCTTTCATGGAACTAATCATTATGACCCTCTTAGATGGTGTTAGCATGTTTCCCAGAACCTTGCTCGAGGAGCCTTTTTGTGTAGAGCATCTCAGGGGGCTGGGGTTCTACAGATGACACTTTGGGAAAGGCTGGTGTAGGCATGGCAAGGCCAGGGCTGCCCCCTGTTGCTGTGTTCTAAAAGAAATAGGGAGCCTGAGATGGGGGTGGCGAAGCGCACATCTGGGTCGTTGAGTTCAATCCTGAACCTCCCATTCCTCCTCCCCTACCGATTGTCTGTACACGCCCTGTTGTGATAGTTCTATTCATGTGCGAATGCTTCTAGTTCTCTACTCTACACTTTCGAGTCCTCATCTGTGTGTCTGCACGACTGTACATGTGTAGATATGGAGACCACATCCTTCTCATGCCTGAGCAGCACTGTCCGGAGCCCACACCCCGGTGGCCATGAGGGGCCATCCCAGCTACCAAGATGGTGCCTGGTGGGCTTTGGGGAGGAGCAGGGAGCCAGGAGCACCGTGAGTAGGGATGGGGATCTGTATTTCTGTCATGGTCCTACAGCTACCTGCCTAGATGACTATTCACAGGTCACCTAGTTTCTCTGGAGGTGAGTTTTTCACATCATCAAGGAGGGATTTGTACCAGATGGTTCCTCTCTTAAGGATTTTTCTAGTTCCATAGTTCCCAGGCTTAATACCTCTGCCAATCGCCCTGATGCTCCCTTCTAATTTTTCTGTTTTTACATTTTCAGCTCTTGACCATTGATGATAACTTCTGTGGCCTGGACATGAACGCTCCCCTGGGAGTGTCTGACATGGTGCGTGGCATTCCCGTCTTCACCGAGGACAGGGACCGCATGACTTCTGTCATCGCTTACGTCTACAAGAATCACTCTCTGGCCTTCGTGGGCACCAAAAGTGGCAAGCTGAAGAAGGTAGGAACGAGGTGCTGTCATTTTCATTCTGGTTATCGTGAAGACAGTCTGTCCCCACTGGGATGGATATTATTTGGTGTTTTTTTCCTACTGTGGGCCTGTGGGCTGGTGATCCGGGTTTGAGCTAAGGAGGTATGTGGCTGTTGAGGTCATGGTGATCACCTTGTCCTTTCTCTGCCTGTGTGCAAAGGTTTTGGGTGAGTGTGAGGATTCGCCTCTTCCCTAGAGCTGGTGTATACGGGGAAGGCATTAGCCCAGCCTGCTAGGTTGTTGGAAACGGCTGGGTACTCTGTTCAACTTGGGATTGTGCCCTAAGGCCAGGGCTTTGTTAGATCTAGGTGGTCCGGGAAGGTAGGCAGGGGGAAGGGGCGTGCCTGTCCCCCTTGCTCCAGCCCTTCTGGCTGCTGTGTCATCTGGAATCCATTCAGGGAACAGATGGAGGAAAGCACAGGCCTGGTAGAGTCGCTAAAGCGGCTTAGAGCCAAGCTGCGAGGCAAGGACACCATGGGAATGTGCAAGCATAGATCTTCCTACGGTGGGACAGAGTGCTATGCGCTGGGGACCTGACCTTTCCTCCGGACGCTGGCTGGCTTCAGGGGCATGGGGTGATCTCGGCTCCATGTTGGGAGCATTCATCCATCCAGGAATGTTCTATTCTTGGGTTTCTCATCTCCAGGAGTTGGAGCTGGCCCCAGAGCATGCCCTCCTTGACTGGGTTAAAAGCTTTTCTGAGACAATAGGCAAGAGGTCCCGTTTCCTGCTGGCCAATAATTGCACTTCAGTCCCTTTCCAGGAAACACCGGCGATCCCACGTGGAGCTCCTGTTTGCCTTGCTTAGGCCTCTCCTGGAGTTCTCTGGACCTTGTGTGATTCAGCCTGAGTCTGGAGACACCGCCTGATCCAGACTGAGCCTTGATTCCTCCTTTCCCCTTGGCTGTATTTCTGGGTATTAGCTCTGAATGGTCAAGAGGAAACGTTCTGTGCATATTTAGAGGACTGTGCCTATTTCGTCATCCTACTGTGTAAGAGCCCAGCACGTCATTTCTTTCTGTGATCCAGCATCTCTGTGGAGCAGTTGTGGGTCTGGAATGTGAGGGTGTGGACAGCGAGAGGGGGAGCACAGTGTGTGTGAGTGCCATCGTGTGGGTCGTGTCTGGGACTGGAGAACATGGGCACTGGGGAGACGCCGTGGCGCTCTGCAAGGAGGATGCATGCAACCTGCCGTGCGCCCGGCACTGCCCAGCAAGAGGCAACCACCTAATTTGAGTGCTCTGCCTTCAGTGTCACCACTAAAAAATAATTTAACCATTGTCTACACATCTTTAAGAGTTACATTGCCCAGTTTCCTGCCCTTCTGTGAAGCATATAGTAAACATAACGGAACCTTTCCTTACTGCCTTGACTCTCTGTTGTGATGTTTGCTCACATACTGCAGTGAGCTGGGTGGGCGCCCAGAGAAGGCGCTGTGAGGTGTGGGCGTGTTGTCCCCACACAGCTGCTGCTTCTGATCTGCGCAGCATTCCTGGTTCTTCCTCTGCATACCTGGTCATTCTGAGGAGAGAAGTGCGTGCACTTTCAGGCAGGGACCTTGTGGACGTTTCCGCTGGTTCCTCAGATGACACAGTTCTTCACTGGGATTTGATGAGTTTGCTTTGCTGCAACAGTGAATTCTAAATACCAAAGGCATGGCCGTGTACAAGTCATACAGTGCAACGTCTGTGACCTGCTTTGCCTGCTCCAGTGGATGAATGAGCGTTATGGAGGGTGCGTAAGCAAGGCAGTACGGGGGGGGGGGCTTTCGCCCTTCTCCAGCGGGGACAGTCTCAGTGCAATGGAGAAGTAACTTCCTCCACTGCCCTAAAAGATTCCCACCCACGGAATTTCCTGCCAGCTGCCAGAGGATCCTTCACTTGCGGGCAAGACAGTAGACCCTGAGTGAGGGTGTTTTCTTCCTTTTTATTGTCTGAGTTGGTTGGACAGTGAATGATGACAGCAAAATGAACATTGAGAGTTCAATGCATATAACAGGGCAGTTATTTTCTCTTGGGAAAAAAAAGACATATTTCCTGGCCACGGCTGTATCATAAACCGAGACGGTCAACTTGCAAATGCATGCTGTTGGTCCGAGGGTGGGTTGAGGCAGACGGTGGCTGGCGCTTTGTCACCTGTGGAAGGCTGTCCCCAGGGAGGCCAGGTGCAGCACATCTCTACAAGTGTAGGATGAAGACGGCCCAGCAGCCTGTACAAAGTGCTCAGAGACAGCCCTCCTGGGGCAGGCCGGGCGGCAGCAACAGGCAACACCCGACCAGGAGGCCGGGGCTTCATAAATCACTGGCCGGCATTTCCCGTCTTTGCCTTTGGTGGATTTATATAAGAACAGTTCTGTTTCAGCCTCCTGGGACAGGCCATCTAATTTCGAGAGCGGTGGTGGGGCCAGTGAGGCATAAGAATTTAAAAGGTAAGGGTGGAGGGGCCATGTGGGGGGAATGAGCCACCTCTGTCCCCCTGGGGAAAGCCGGGCCACTGGGGCAGCCAAACTTTCTGCTCCACGGGCTCGGAGTGGCAGCCTTTTAATAGTGTTGCTCCAGCCCAGCCCCCGCTCCTGGAGACTCAGCACAGCAGCCCAGGGGAACAGTCTGAGTTGGGAAAGGAAGGCTGCGCTGCCCAGTCTGTTGTTTGAAATAATAAAAAGCAAAAGTGGCCCGTTTATTTATTTTTTCTAAACAATAGAATTCCTGAGCATCCCTTGCTTGTGAAGCACCACGCCCCTTTCCTTGTAATAACTCTGACCTGCTGTTCCCAGAGGTTATCAGGACCACAGTCACCTTTTGGGCAGAAGCCCAGCCATGACAAGCTGCGGGGCTGTAGGAGGACTGGAAGATTGGGCTGGAAGTTTCGTGAGCACCTGAGGCCAGGGTGTGAGAATAATGGAAATCATACTGTAGCTGTAATTACAGAGTTGGTTTCTCTGAGCCCTGTAATAATCTCCTGTGTGTATCCAGGACCTTCCAGAGTTCTTTGCAATATGACTAGAGACTTGAAGTGGGGGTGAAGGTGGGTGGGAGGGGGCTTGGTGATTTGCCGAGAGTAAGGGGGTTTGCTGTGGGTTTCAGGGGCCCAGGAGCTAGACTGAGCTACCTGGAGGCTACCCTCAAAATTACTGACTTTTCATTTTGTTTGAAAGTTGTGGGTGCCAATCATTTTCAACCTTGCCTTTGATGACCGTAATTTTACTCCTTTAGTGCACACATGACATGAGGCAGGGAGAAAGGAGGTGATGAAAGTACCAATTTGGATGTCTTTATGTTTTCTGATGTGTGTGCATTATGGATGGTATTGGTAGCCTTTTCCCATGTGAGCGTTAAAGGCGTGTGTGGTTATGAAATGTGGCATATAAATTCTACAGTCATCAGGAGCTATCTAGGAACTTAGAAGTAACCTGCAGGCTGTTAAAATTTTAACTGTAAGTAAAAATCTTAAGGCAAATACCATCTTGACTTGCTTTAGGGTCAAGCAAACCTAAAACTTTTGACCCAAGTTGGGGTCACCGGGTCAGTGTTGTCTCACAAGGACACAATTGCTTTGCTTAAATATTTCTGCTGGGATCCTTTCTCTCGCTCTGTCTGTCTCTGCCTCCTGCTTACCTTTTACTAAGTGATCATTTTTATGGCTGCTTTTCTGCAGTGAATTACTGCTTGACATTAGCAGGAGAGACTAATGTTCATTGTGAACCAACACATCATAAACTTCTACTTGAGGTGTGATTGCTTCTTTCGTTTTGTGATTGCATCCTTCCTGGGTGTTTTGCTAGGTTCAACTGTTTGCACCTAAGGGGTGGAGCACTCTGTGGATGTTGGCTAAGCAGAACTCTCAGCTATTAACCTGTTGTAGGACGTACACTCAAGTGTATGTGCACATACCAATCCATACCAGCCTCTCTGCATAGGAGTTGGGTATGCGTCTGCATGGGAAGTCAATAGGAGTAGATAACACAAAAATCCTTCTTATTGGGAATTGTCGTACAGATTAATTTAATCTTCACAAATTTTTTTTCTTGAGCCTGTTTTAAAATTAATTTGCTTGTGCTCCCTAGGCCCTCTGCACAGGTCCACGAGGGGTGGTGTGAGACCACCTGGGCTCGAGTGCCATTCTGAGCATTGCTTCTCAGGAACAAATGCTGCGTGTGTGTGTGTGTCTCTGCAGTTCTGGAATCGCAAAGCAATATCAGATCAGAGAGTCCAGCCCCTGCTTTGCTACTTCCTAAATGTATCTGGGAATTCTTCCTAAAATCCTTCTGGAAATTTAAATACCCTTTAACTAAAAATACATTCATACCCCATAAAGCCATCCCGATGTGTGGAAGTATCAGGAAATTGAACAGAGATAACAGTGCTGGAACCCCGAATTGACTAGGAACCTGTGATGAAGGCAGAGGGTCAGCATATTTGAGACAGGGTTTGGTCAGGTAGCTCTGTCGCGCTATTCGTTTTTCAAACGTGAGCTGCCACAGGTTCCTGTGTGGTTAAACACAAGCAGAAAGGAAAAGAAACATGGCAGGATCATTGTTGACCAATTTCTGCTATGGGAAAAGCATTTTTGTCTGTTTTTGCTGTATTATTTCTGCATTTTCCACCTCTGGCTTTGCAAATATTAAGTCTGCCTAGATCTCAGCCTGTGAGTTACAGGAAGGGGAGGCTGAGGTTGAAGGTGCTACAGGCAGAAGAGCCCACAGATGTACCAACGGTGCCACCTTCCCTCCCCTGACTTCACGTCTGACCAGGGACAGGGACGTGGTGTTCTGTCATTAGTCCTTGCAGTCTTCAGGCCAGTTTTGCCTGGTGCCAACCCATACACTTCTCATGGGCCTTCCGCCCAGCCCCTCTCAGTCTCTTCTGCTATGTTTAAGCTTTTTTCCCCACATTGTACCCAATAGGAAAGCAACTAGGCCGGTCGATGTCCTCTTGGACATATTTTATATTCTGGAACACTGTTAAGCCCTTGCCCAACCATCCTTTGACTTAAGTGTGTCCCTGCTGGCTCTATTTTCTTATCCCTTCCTATTTCTCACTACTGTGCCCTTGGGCCCACCCACCTTCCCTGCCTGTCCCTGGGGGGATCTCAAGTGGTCACTCAGAGCTGACCTGAACAAGCACAGGGGGTGTTCTCACTGAAGTTCCTGCTGCAGCCAATAGCTGGGCACTGACACATTCTCCTCCTGAAACACATGTTGAGATCCCAGCAAGTGGTACCTCAGGAACACTTGTCATTCTATTTTCCAAATGATCATTGCTCATGCACATGATTTAAGGGGATTGTTTTACATGAGCTTTGCCAATTCAAGATTTATCGATACATGTGCCACTTTTTTGAATCATATGTGTATGTGTATATATATATATATATAATATATACGCATTTGTGTAGAAAGATCCTGATCATAAATTAAAATGCAAAGACATTAAAATTGAAGAAAGTGCTGCAGAAACACCCCAAATCATAGAGCACATTCAGTCAGCTGATACCAAATGTCAGACGCACTGGAGGAATTTATCCGGTGACACATGCAACTGAAGTAAAATATTGTGCTTTACAAGAACGTATCATTAAAACGAAAACTAGCAGCATATCAGGAGTCTGGCCGTGTAACCAAGACAACAAAGATGGCAAAGGAGGAAAGACATGAGGTACAGAGAAGAGGGCAGAGGCAGATGCAGAAGAGGAAATGGCCCCCAGCTGCACACGGTCCCCTCGCTGCTGGGATTGCACCTGCCGGACTCTGGATGGGAGGAGAATAGAATCTTGATGTGAGGACAGAGCAGGGGAAGGTCTTCATTGCTGCGATTCCTGTGACTTCCTCAGCCGCGTTGGTGGGAAGATCATGGCAGTTGGACTGATTTCTGATTGGGAGTCTGCTTAGAGTCCCTGCTTATTCTTAGGGGACTTCCTGTGAATGCAGCCACCGGGCTTGCCTCTTGTTGACGTCATGGTGCCTTCTCCAGCAGCTTTGGCTTCTCATAAAAGCCTCCCTGGTGACTTTTAAAAAGAGCTCTCTCAGGTGTTCCACATTCACTCCATACCTTCTGTCCTGGCCCAGAGGACACAGGTATATTAGTAACTCATTGCTATATAACAAACTGCCCAAACAGAGACATAGAACAACGTTTGTTATCATACAGTTTCCGTGGGTCAGGAACCTGGGCATGGCTGAGCTGGGTCCTCTGGCTTAGGGCTGCTCACAGGCCACCTCAAAGGTGTGGGCTAGGGCTGCAGTCCTCCTCAGCCTCAGTCCCTCAGGCCAGAATGTGGGCGTCCACCTCCAGGGATCCTCTCCTGGCTGTGGGCAAGCCTTGGTCCTCACTGGCAGTATCAGCTCTCTGCCATGTGGGCCCCGCTGTGAGGGCTCCTGCCACAACAGTACAACGTGGCAGCTGGCTTCTCTGAGAGCTGAGGAGGGAGAGAAACAAGAGGGAGCAAGCAAGATGAAAGCCATCATCTTTTGGAACCTAATTTCAGAAGTGACACCCATCCCTTTGCTGCACTTTTTGTGTTAGGAGGCAGCACTTGGTCCAGCTGACACTCCGGGGAGGGCTCCACAAGGGCGTGAATGCCAGGAGGTGGGACCTCTGGAGGCCCGTAGAGGCTGCCAGTCACACGAGGGCTTTGTTTCTGGGCCATTGAACCAGTGCTTTTCAACTTCAAGTTCACTTTTAGTGGTGTGGAAAAGGACACTGCCTTGGTGGGGAACAGCGGCCCAAGCACAGCGTCCTGTCTTCTGGCTTCTGAGGCTCTGGCTGTGCGGACAGGTTAGAGAATCCAGGGGGAGGGAAAGCAGCTGCCACACCCCGGCATCGAGGGGAGGAGCCTTTGTCACTTAGGAGGCTGGGAGTCAGACAGGCCCTGCCAGGGCTCCATTAATCTAGGTGGAGGCTGGCACTTGACGGTGGTCAAGAGAGACTTAGATGTGGAATCCTTAACCGCTGAGAAGTCTACGTGCGCGGTAGGGAGAACCTGCACCTCCTGACTTCGGCCTCTGCGGGAGGCACCTGTCGCCATAGGAAGGGGTCATTTTCCTAGTGACTGGGGCTGGCAGAAGAAGGGATATTTTGAACAGTTTGTAGAACCAGGCGTCGTTCTGGGTGTTGTACGCGCATCATTGCATACACCGATTACCATATGTAATGCTCAACATTTCCTTTTGGGGTAAACGTTACAGCCTCCATTTCACCCATGAGGAAGGGGATCAACTCCCCAGAGGTCACATGATCTAATCTAAGGCTGGCTCCTTTACACTAACATCACGGACTCTTCCACAGGCCTTGCTCTCGGGCTGTGGGATAAGTCACCTCCACAACTGTGAGAGGAGGTGGCCACCCAACTTCTAGTACCTTGCCAGGTGCCCGTGGGCCAGAACCTTCCTTCATCCCCTCTGTCCCCACCCTGGCTTGAGGCCTTGAGGTTCATGCTGAGAGGTTGTAACAGATTGTCCTGTCTCTAGGTGCTCCCCTCTTTAATGCATCCTGTAGAGTACGACAGATTCCTCTTCCTAAAGCAGCTCCAATCCGCTCAGCCTTGTAATCACGAAAAGCAAAACTGAACTTGTCTCACCCACCCTTCTGAGGCCCCATGCCTGCAGCCCTGCCACATGGAAGTGGCCTCGACACACTGAGGACACAGGTCCCAGCTCAGCCCTTCAGCCCCGCGGGCTGCAGCCGTGGCCTTCAGGCCTTCATGTTCGAGTCCTCAAGGGCCCTGGCTAAATTTAAATACCAAGGAAGAGGCTCCACCTGAGAAGCAATGGGATTCCCACCTCCACGGCTGCTTGTGCATCACCAGCATCCCCCAACAGGCGATTTTCCTCTCAAGGAGCAATTACGCCAAGCTCCGATCGCAGCAGAGCGGGAGGTGGCTGTGGGGAGGGCGGATGTTTTCCACTTACCAGTGACCTGCCATCTAGGCAGGCTGGGGCCTTTCTTTGTCTTTTGGTTTCTCACTAGAATTCTCCCTCCCAGCAGCCTGGGCTCTGGATTATTTTTCATGGTGCAGGTCACCCGGGTCCCTGTCTTTTCTCATGGGAAGGTGGCTGCTTCCACTCTGTGAGAGGCCACAACTGCACTGCAAGCCCTCCGGGGCACAGGCCTAATCCTGCCCCCTCCTCGTGACTCCCGGTTGTCTGGAGTGCCGGCCCCTCCGGCACACCCAGCCTTCCTTTTCTCTCTAAATGCCAAGCCCTCGGACCCCAGCTTCCCAGCTCTTCTCTGGATCCTTTACCTGCTTTCCTCGCTTTTACCCTCTCAGCTCTTGCACTTCCCTTCCTGCGTCGTGTAGTATTGTGCTTTTAACTTCCCACCATACCGCTAGGACCACTGTGGGGCCAGGAAGGCCTGGGGCAGTGCCGCCGCGTGGTTTCTCTCTGGATCTTGGGACTTGAGGGAACACTGTGATTGGATGGGAGCTTAGGGAGACTGCACATCAGAGATGTGCTTGCATAGTCCCTTAGATAGTTAAATCTCCTTTTAAAATAATCCAAAAGATCTATAAAGAGCAACACCACCCCTCCCTAGGCCACCCCTCAAAGCCCAGTGCCAAGTGCTGTCCTCCCATTGCTCAGTGTGAGCCTGAGGCTCGCCGAGGCGGAGGGTGGAAGAGTGTGTTCCTCGCAGCCTATGTTGTGGCATAGCTGGGTGGGGACCCAGGGCTGTGTTGTTGACCTGCTCCACCCTGCTGGTGCCCGTGTGAGTCCGCTTAGGAAAGCCTTGCCAAGGATCTGGTCTCTGAGAAGTGCGTTTTCCCAAACCCATAGGCTCTCCCTTCCTGGGGGCTGCCCTCTGGCTACTGAAACTTCGGCATCCCCAGTGCCTGCCCTGGTCCCAGTTTTACTGCTGGGACTTTTTTGAGTCCCCTTCGAGAAGGTTCCTCCTCTCCTGGAGAAGGCTCCTGAGGCTTTGGAGGCAAGGAGGTTGAAAGGGAAAGGTATGGGTTGTCTTTCTGCCTAACCACTCACATCTCCCTTTCCAGATGTGAGCATGCTGGTGCTGGAGGTGTCCTGAGACAGATGGACTTCAGAGTCCACAGTGATGCTGAAGCCACCTCATGACTGGCTTTCATCACTGCATCCAAAACTTAAACCAAATCCTACTGCGTTCCAGGTATTCCCCAAGGGAGTCCGAGATGCAAATTGCTTCCCCTCCTCCTGGCAAGATTATACCTAAAATCATGTGGGCATCATATGCACGTTGTGGTTTTTAATAACAATGAAGACAGCTAGATACTTTCAGTCCACCCCGTAAGTCAATGAATTGTTGACCTTGGTCTTTCTGCTAATTTATCAGCATTTCCTCCTGTGATAATTCAGCTCTGTTCCTTTTGTTCTTCCTTCCCCTACAGAGCGTAGGATTTATTCATGATTTTCTGCCAGAAACATGATTCCTGTATTACATGTTTTTCTGATGATAGGTAAACAGGTTTTTTGAAGTTGTATGTCATTATATAACCAAATTTTAAGCATATCGGTTTAGCATAGAATATTTTATTTAATCTGTAGGGCAGACTAGCTGTTTCCTTGCCCCAGCTGGGCTGAGGTTCTTGGTCTAATGAAGGGTCATGGGCTTTTAGGTAGGAAATGTTGCTTCATTGGAGGAAGCCAATGGATTTTTTCTAAAATGAAAAATCTTTTTCTCTTAATAAAATTAATAGCCTCATAATGTATCCATTTTATCAGTTTGAGTTTTATTTGGTCACACTTTGATTACCCAGAAATCATTGGCAATAGAAGGTTTCAACATCATAGTTGAGATCTTTTTCTGAAATGAATTTGTTCATTTTCTTCACAGAGAAAATACTGTTTGTGAATATAGCTGGATCTTTTTTCCCCACCGTGTCTAAACCTTTTCCCAATTAAACTTAAGGTGCCCCACAGCACTGCCCTGAAGGTAACAAGTGCTTAATAAAAAATACATTTGAAGATTGACTACTGGGGTTTAGGGTCTCATAGTGCCTCTGAGGACGCGTGTGTATGTGTATTAGCTATCTTAGGCTAAGTTATGTTGTGGTAACAAATAGCCCCAAGTTTAAGTGGCTTGCCACAAAAGAGGTTATTTCCAGTCCATGTTCATGTGCACCGGAGTCGGCAGCAGCTCTGCTCCACGTCGTTAATCTGGGTCAGAGGCTGGGACAGGTCCCTCTCATGGCCGAAGGAAAAGAGAGATGGCAGAGCTGTGCCGTGGCTGTGAGACTGTGGCTTGGTGATGGCACATGCTATTGCCACTCTCATTTCATTGGCTCAGCCAGAGTGAACGGTGTGGGAACTACAGCCCCACCATGGGAAGGGGCCTGTGTATATGTGTGTGGGGAAGTGGGAGAGAAGGGAAAGGAATATTTTTCCATAATTTTTCAATATGATTTGCCATAAGGGTGATTATTGTGAACATCAACATCCCATCCAGAAACATCTTTCTGGTTTCCTATAATGTGCTAGGTGTTCTAGGTGTTTCTTCACTTAAGAGCTCATGGTCTCTTCTTGTTTAATATTAGAGAAAATGTGCAAAAAAGATAGGATGTGGCTGATTCTATATCATCAACTTTAGACATACGGTTGGAGATTTTTTTTTTTGTATGATTTACATTTTTCTCCTAAAACTGAAATTGGACTTGTTCATTATCTTCCATTAGTCAGGCTCTGGGTATTTCTATCTCCCTGAATTTAGTTTTCTTTAAGAGTGAGGGCACTTTTCTACTAAATGCAATGATTAGATTGTGCTCAGCAGATGTCTCTTGGATAATTTAATTATCCAAATTTATTGAATCATTTCTTTTACCTACAATTAAATAGAGCTTTCCAAATTAATTTTCCTTAAGTAATTTAACCTCTAAAGATCCCCCGCCCTTTTCCTCTGAACCCACTATGGTGACCATGAGTTCCAAAAATTCACTCTGGACACGGGCAGGACATTGCCCTTTGAACTCCATTCCTCTGGGCAAGGAACCCCATGCTGGCTGCTGACTCGGAACTAGCTCCAGACTTCCTCATTGGGTTCCCAGGTAGCCTGCTCCTCTTTAGAAAATGCAAGAGAGTGGCAGAGTTGTAATCCTCTGTGGAGGAAGCCATCCTGCAGATTGGTTTGAAGAAAAATTGATTTTTAGCTCTCAAAGTCATTTTGTAGACGGCCAAGTTTTTGGACAACATGTCTTAAACTTGCGAGGCATCCATGGTGCATGAGAAAACATCAGTCATCTGTAACATGATGCGTATTTTCATGGCTGAGCTAGTGGCAGCAATTGGGAGGGCCTTGGCAGTCATAGAAAGCTGGTAAGGAGTTGCCTGGTTGCAGTTATGCTAGGAGAGCTCTCTGATCTTTTCCAAGCTCTTTACCTTCTATTTTCAGGTAGATAAGGCATATATCCATGCATGCAGGGCTGCGTGCGCCCTCCCCACACACATTCGTAGTCATAAACACGCACACGTACCTGATTCACACACATGCCTATGTTCACCCAGGCACGATGATGTACATACATGCATGCTCGCTTAGGAGCCAGCACACACTTCTCTGCACTCAAGCACAGAGCTGGTCACCCTCTTGGTTGGAACATCTGCCTCCCTCATGTTCTGTCTGGGAAATTAGCAGCACACCCTCTAATCAGTTTACCTCTGACTCGCCCACTTTGGCTTCCAGATGATGACAGAGTGGAGCTATTTAGCTGTCAAATGCTCTGCCTAACGCCCAGATGGACAGGGCCTCAGCCACCAGAGTGGTTTCCTTCTCCTCCGGCTGTGGGGGTAATGAGTCTCCCAGTTGCTTTTTTAAGTGCTTCTCGCATCTGCCTTTAATTTTAATTTTAATGCCTCTTGCATGGTGACCTCGCTTCCTGGCAGCCAGCCTGAGTGTGATTCCCATAATTAGCTTAGTGATAATTTAATCTCTTTGCTTTAAATTTGATTGTTTTTGAGGGACTTGGGTCTGGGGACAGGGGAAAGAGGACCTTTGCTCCTTCCTTGACCTTTGCTTTTGTCTGGATTCATGCTCTGTCCAGGGACAGGAGCAGAAGGAAGCAGTGGGGTTGGGGGCCAGGGGTTGGGGAGGACACAGTGATAGAGTGGCCCGTGACAGGAAATTGAAATGAAGTTCACTTCGCTCTCTGACATTCCTTCTCCTCTAGTGGGTCCCCTTCCTTTGTCCTCATTTCCCCCAAAAGGATGAAGGCATTTAAGTATGGGTATACAAAGAGCTTTCAGATGCTCAGGGGAGGAGCAGCTTGAAAGTGGGAACACAATATGCTTCCTCCAGTGGTCATGGCAACCATCTGGAAAGCCCAGGGAAGGCGAGAAGGAGCCGGGGGAGTCACTGAGTGCCACCCTGCTGCCTCCCACGTCTGCTCGTGGCGCCCTGGCCATTTTCATGCCCAAGCATCTGCCCAGGTCTATGTCTGTACCTGGGGCCATCCAAGCCTCTCAACTGTTAAGAGCCAGACCTGGGTGTTGCCTAAAATGTGGCACTGACAGCAGGGAAACCTCAACTTTGTTGATGGCTGCACTTCTGATTTTGTACAAAGTGTTTATCCACATGTATCCACCTACTGAGCGATGAATGTATTAACACACACACCCTCCACCTCTCTTAGGAATAAGCTGAAGGCAATAGGACTTCACATCTGTAGAACATTCTTTGAGTCACCAGGAGGAAAAAAACTATTAAAAATTAAGAAGATGGTGAGGATCTATATGACTTTCTGTGTTTACTAAACTTCTAAAAAGAGTCATCAGACTCCGTGGGTGTGAATAGATGTGTGTACCCAGGCAGGGTAAAATGCAGAGGGTGGAGGGTCCCCAGAGGCGGAGAGTTCTCCAGGGGAAACATCAGATCCTCCTAATAGATGCACTAACCCGTCCTAGTGGGATCTGATTGTGTGTGTGTGCATGCGTGTGTGTGCGCGTGCGTGTGCACTGAAGATCTCTTTGGAAGAACTTCAGGGAGCCCAGTGAAGACGGTGAGATACAATTCATCAGAGCCGCCCTCGGCCGCTCACTGAGCCCCTGCTACATGTGAGGTGCTGTAACTGGGGTGAGCCACCTGGGTGCGGGAAGCGACACAGGCAGGGCACACTCAGCTCTGCAAAGCTCAGGTTCCCTCCTACCACCTCCTGCAGCCTGGAAACAAGGTCTTTGATTTATGAGCTCACTTTTAATTAAAAGAACAGCAGAAAAAAAAATCATGTTGTCTCTGCAGGATAAATGGTTCACAATCTAAACTAATTTTGTTTCTTCCTGAAATGCCCCAGTGCTGCAGGTAGTGTGTGCACACACGTGTGTGTGATCTGACCTTGGCCCAGGGCTGTGAGCCTGACCCCTGTACAGACTCCTGACTCCCACAGCTGCCCCTGCCTCTACCCTTTGGGCCCTGCTGTGCAGCCCTAATGCCTGCTTCTAGATGTCCATCCCTGTCCTGTCTCCTGCCATTTCTCCTTACAGCTTTCTCTAAAGTCTTCACTTGAAGAGATGCTGTCAGTTCTGCTCTAAGTTGCTTAAAGGACTTTCCTTCCTTTAACTGAAGTAATGTTCATGCTGTCTTTGGAGGGACAGATTTTATTTTGGTGGTCACCCCAAATTCTCAGTACATTTTGATTTCTCTGACAGTCTCTCATTACTCTCCCTTGGCACTTCCCAATACAGAATTTATCAGCCTCCCAGCCTTTGTTCTCGGGGAGCAGATCTTCTCTAATATGACTGAAACTGACATGGGGTGGCCCCAGTGTGCTTGGATATAAACCTGGCCTTTTTTATATGACAGCATTTATTCACCGTCACCATCCATCAACTGTAGCAATGTGATACGGACCACTCTCTTCTGTGGGTCCTGCCTCCTGGAGGTACCTATGTTTATTTGACATTTAGAAGTATATTTCCTTCTTTTCTAGGGGTGTCAAGCTCATTTTTCTTAGTTATTTTCATGCCTTTCTTGGCAGAAAGGCTCGTGGGGCACTGTCCATTAGCTACAGAAGCAGGAGGGAGGGGTCTTCACCCAGTGGAGGACCCGCCTGCCACCACCCTCCTGGGTCTGCTTTTGGACAAGTTGGAAGAGCCCTTGTGGCCTCTTTGCTCCAGGAGCATGAGAGGGAATCTGACCATGAAACACACTGAAAACCCTCAGGGGCCCAGCAAAAGTCTCCAGCTAAGAAAGCTGGAAAACCAACAGCAGAGCCACGGAGAGACAGCTTGGGTGAGTGGCGAGATATGGGGTGTGTGCTTGGTGGTGAGTTCTCATCCTTCATCTGCCACCGATTCATGGTGTGGGACGAGGGACTCTTGCTCCCCTTTGTAGGGCCTTGGTCTTATTGGAAGTAAACAGCGTAGGGAATGTGGCCTAGCCTTCCCCCACCTTCTGCCTGCTGCTGCATTTGTAAATACTCCGTCATGTCATGTCCTGGTATGGGCGTGAGGGGAGATTCACAGGGACAGAAGCCACAGGCTCCTCAGTGAGAATGCCTGGTGTGGCTGGCCATTCATCTTAAACTAGGCATGTCGGGATCTGTAGACCTGCCTCGAAGCTTCAGCTCTCTGTGCCTGGGGTCTCGGGGACCCTGGGGAGGGCAGGCTGGCAGTGCCCCTGACCTGGCTGTCACCTGCACTTGCACCTCGTGGTCTTGGGGCTCCCTCTTGGTGAGCTGAGGGAGGGCCCTGTGCCTTCCAGCTACATTATGGGGCCAACTGGTCGCAACGAGTGATGTTTCCCTGAGCCCTGGGGCTGCTCTGCAAGATGAGATCATCGGTGCTAAATATGTCTCTGCTGACAGCCCGGAACTGGGCTCAGGGCCCCCGCAGGCTGCAGAGGTAGTCAGCTGGGCGCGTGTCCTGCGCGCTGCCCTCGCGCGGCTGCTGTCTGTGGAGAGGGCCTCGTCCTTCCTCCAACAGTCCTCGCCTCTCCCCTTTCGGCTCCCAGGTTCCCTGTTCTGAAGATTGGCCTATGTGCCCCAAGACAGAGTTCAGACGATGATCGTGATAAGTGTGGCAGTGGGGGAGGGAACCAGGCAAATGGGATGGTTTGACCAGAGCACACCAGGAGACGAGCACGATCTGGCAACAGAAACATTTCCGAGCAAGCCAAGATCTGGATTTGCCACCAGAAGCTGTTTCCAGGCCCTGAGAAAAATACACGAGAATAAGGAAAAAAGTGTCAGGGCAAAAGTTTTTATTTTCATAATCCAAAAGCAAGTGTGCAGGAAAATAAAGTGAACTCGAAGAGGAAGAAAGATCAGGATGGCCTCAGACGTCTCAACCTCCGACAGAGGAGGTGACGGAGCAACGTTTCCACAGTATTTTCTGCCGAACACAGGTCCAAGAAGTTCTCTGTCAGAAGAGTGTTTTTGGCTTTTGTTGGTTTGGTCAAACCAATTGATCACATGCTGCAGGTATGTCCTCTTTTTGGCAGTGCAATAAAGCACATTCGACATATTTAAAAATCCTGAGAAAAACCCAAAACAAACAGGTTAGGGAGTGTGGCTGGCTGCGGTAAGAAATGGCTCACTGCTTCCTCGTGTGTCCTTGTGTACGGTCGTTTGGCTTCGAAGGCAAAGTGGTTAGTGTCTTGCAAGTCCACGTCTGCGGAATTGGGTGAAGCTGGAGACTGGGGTCTCCTTCCCTCCTCACCCTCCCAGGCATCTGTCATTCCGACAAGTGAGTTTGGACTACGAAGGGTCGCAGGAATTAGAAACGGGATTGGGAGTCCCTCTAAGGAACCAGGGCGATTTGATACTGGAGAGGACAGGGGAGAGGCTGCTGCTCTTTTGGCAAAGGGCTGATGGGGAGCCCGGCCGAGGCATCCAGAGGAGAAACAGGCGAAGCACAGCTCCCCACACTCACTGCCCGGGAGGACTCAGTTAGTAGCACCTTCAGAGAAGTCAAGCCATGGAGGAATGAGGGAAAAGAGAGACAGACACCTCACCAGGAACTGGCAGTGTATGAGTCTCCAACTGCTGCTCTCACACATTACCACCAGCTTTCTGACTTAACGTAGCACAGGTGTGCTGTCCCAGAGCTCTAGAGGTCAAGGTCTGACATGGGTCTCACTAGACTAAAACCAAGGTGCTGACAGGGCTTCGTTTTTGTCTGGAGGTTCATCCCTTTCTGGAGGTTCTAGGGCAGACTCTATTTCCTGTCCTTTCCAGCTTTTCAAGCCCACCCATATTTCATGACTATGATTCTCTTCCTCCATCTTCAAAGCTAGGAATGCTGCATCTCTCAGACCTTTTTTCCAGAGTCACGGCTCCCTCTGACCACAGCTGGGAAAGATCCTCTGCTTTTAAAGATTCATGTGATGAGAGTGGGCCCCTCTGGGTAATCCAGGATTCTCTCCCCAGGTCAAAGTTCTTAACTCATGACACCTGCAAAGTCCCTTTTGCCATATCAGGTAACATATTCACAGGTTCTGAGGATGAGGGCATGGTAGAGCTTGGAGGGGGTATGATTCTGCCTGCCACAAACAGAGATTCCTCTAAAACATCTGCAGAATTGCTAGGGGTTGGAAATTTAGGGGTGGGTGACATTTTAGGACCAAATAGGGCCAATGGGAGGTCCACATCCAAAGACAAGACGAGGAAGTTTTTACAAAGACTAGGAATCCCACCACACTTTGCCATGTTCCCAACTGGAGTTCTTCAGGCCTTCCAATCCAAGCCAGATGGGATGAGGACAGTCCCCACATGGCTGAGCCCAGGGTGCTGCACTGGTCAAGACAGCTTTTAGTTCTTCTTCTTGGACATTGATGGATGTGGGCCCCTCCGTAAACTTCTCAGTGTCCTTGACTGTATTTGGGGTTTCATTATATACGGGGCTGCTTTCCCTTGGTTTTGGAAGAGGTTTTGATATAAAAAACTTTTGGAAAGTTTATCTGTGTCTTAATTTGACTAGGCAAAAGGTTTTTGGTAGCTCTGGCATGTGGAACAGCTACTGGAACCCAGGGAGAAGATCTGGGCAGAACTCATCAGTACGCAGGACCAGGTGTGACAGCTGTAAACGATGTCCCCTCCCCTAATGGGAGTCACCACTGACTTTGGTTATTTACTGATCAAGAGAAACCGTGATTGGCCAGACTCGTGTTTATGTGTTTTGTTTTCTTCCTGTGATTTCCGGGCACCACTGTCATCCTCTTAATACTTACCGTGGAGCAAGATATGATTTTGGGCATTGTGAGATGACCAAATGAGGGAAAAAAGGGTCTTTCTATTCTTGGAGATTTTAGGTAGAAAAAGCAAGTTAGAATAGACTAACACATTGAGAAACCACCAAGGCGTGTTGGAACGAGGACCACATCTGGCCAGAAATCACTTATAACCAGTCAGGGCCAGGAGGGGAAGAGAATGGATGGAAAATGGGAAAGCAGTGAGCAACTGCTGCATGCTGGGCCTGGTGCTGCCAATACCTTACACAGGCACAGTCCAGGGCCCACACAGCAACCCTGCAAGGGGAGTCTTTTTCTCCAGTTTTACCCATAAATAACTTAGATCCTGGAAGGTAAGGCACGTCTCCACGCACAGACTTCAAGACCCGTGACCTTGCATTACGTTGTGCTGCCGCTCCCTTTATGGACCTAAAATAGTTTCTTTGTTTTTAGGTTTTTTTTGGTCTGTGTGCATTTCAGAGTTCAATTTGGTTTTCCCATGAAATATGCAGTTCTACAGGGGTTATAGTGTGGGGCGTATGTGGAGATGGAGGCTCCAGAGAGGAGGTACTTGGTACTAACATCTCGGCTAGGACCCCAAGCTGGAAGCTTCTAAGCGTCGCATGGCCCATGCTCCCAGCTTCAGAGGGAGGGGACCTTTCCCCCGTCCTACTGACATCCTTGGGTTCTCACCCTGGGCTTCTGTACTCACAGGACTGATCTCCACTTCAGCTGGGCCTGTGAAAATGAACAGCTGAGGTGTTACATAATCCTTTTCTCTTCAAATGTGTGTGTAACAGCATGTGCATAAATATTGCGTGCATGTCCGCATGGAGGGGGTTGTTCCTGGGAAAGCTGAGGAGGACCTGTGTGCTGTGTTTGGTGACTTACTCCAAACACTTCTCTCTTTTCTTCTCATCTCCTTCTACTCCCGTTTCTGCAGGAGCAGGGAGAGAATTCACAGAGCCACAGTCTGTTGGAAGCGTTGCTTGCACTTTTGGCTTTTTCACTGTAAGGCCAAGACCTCTCCATTTGACCTCAGCTCTTAGGATTGCCGAGATGATGTTTTTTCCTTCAGAGCTCACTGGGATTGAGTGTGCAAGCTAATAACATTACTAGGAAAAATTATTTGTGTGGCATATGTATAAACATCAATTACAAAATGATAAATGGAGACAATTTCTAAATTATGTATTCTAAATGTGAATTACATTTTAAGTTTTTAATCATACTTTGTGTGTGTGTATGTGTGTGTGTGTCTTAGTCAGTTAAAGCCTTGACAGTTAGAACATAAACATTTTTCTATCTCTGTTGTAATTAGTCAAGGCTTATCTAAGACCTCGTGGATGCAGACTGCTGAGTTTTGTGCCACTTTTTCCAGAGACATAAGGACCAGAAGGGCCTCTTCTTACTCAGCCACACAGGATTGGCCAGGGAACGCACCCGTTGGAGCTGTGTGCACATGTGTGTATGAGTGTGTCGAACGATGTGCTCTTACCTCTGATGATGTCAGAAGGGACAGTTGTTTCATCAAATTTGAGATATTTGGAGCACGTTGGCATTCCAAAGGGAGACAGCAGGGATCAAGAAGCTGGATTTCTCAGCAGCGCCGTCACCCAGGGATGGCATATTCCACCACTTGGACATTGCCATCCTGAATGGCGAGGTTATTTGAAGTACTGGAGTGACCCTGAAACAACTTACTCCCGCGTGACCAATGGAAATGTTCTCTTGGGCCATCATGGGAATGGGCGGGAGGGTTGGGTCCCTGGGTTTACCACCTTTTAATTTTGTGCTCTTGGGCAGTGACTTTGCTCTCTTTGTGTGCTGATTTCCCTGCTGCGTACTGGAGACCAGAAAAGCAAACTTTCTAGGAAGTCCTTGGTGAGTGCACTAAATTTTGGAGCCTAGGCTGGGTGGGCCAAGTCGTCTGAAGCAGAATAGTAACAAGGCCAAGGTCTTTCACGTGTTCCCTGCAGGTGACAGCAAAGACCTCTGACCCGTGGCCTCAGGCAGAACCCTGAGCTCTTGCCTAATGGGTCACCTCGGGGACAAGAGACCATGACTGATTCAGCTCTGGAAAATCAAGGCAACCCCATGCCCTCCCCAGTATTGGTCAATTGCCCTTACTCTTGCAGCCTCATGACCAGCCACTCTGCAGAACAGTGGGGTGACCCCAGGGCGGTGAGCCAAGGAGCTCCTTCTCTTGTTTTGTGACTTGATGTATCAGGAAACAGCAGCACCAGGGCATGTGGTTCTCAGCCTCCTTCCTGCCCATGGCATCTCAGGCTGTCCTGTGGCTTTTCCATGAGGGCAGTTTCTCTGACGGGGCTGTTTAGGGAGTGGCCAACGATCACAAGGGCCAGCTAAGAGGTGGTGACAGTGGGAGTGTCTCCAGGAGGCTAGAAAACATTCCACACAGGTGACTTCCCGTACAGGAGTCTCCTGCTGCCCTCTCAGAAAGCCCAGGAACCTGCGAACAGACAACTTTGTCTATGGTCATGCATTATTTAGGCTCCCTGATAAATGGCTCTATAAATCTACTAAAAGAGCACAGAGGGAGAATCTAGAAAATGTTTAAAGAATTTAAAAAGGAGAAAAATAGAGAGATAAGAGAAAGGAAAAGATGAAAGAGATGGAAGTGGAGAGAATCCCCAAGGGAGGGGGTTACATATAGAGCGGACTGCTGTTGGGGTGCTGTTTACATATATCCCTGTGCCACTGTGGGAGCTTCACCCGCCCACCCCGTCCCGCTCCTCTGCTAGCAGGGCTGTCCCTGGCGGGGCTCACACTGGGTGGATTTATCCAGGACTGCTCTGGCCGACACTTACTGCTGGCTGAGTATGGGCACTGCTCTGGGTAGCTTGCACCTACGAATTCACTCAATCTTTGGAATGGCCCTACAAAGTAGATATGCTTACTATTGCTAAGGACACTTGAGGGAACCAAGGTCCAGAGGGTGAAATAGCTAATCCAAGACCACATGATTAAGGCTGTAGAGGCAGGACTTGAATGCAGGGTCTGGCTCCAGAGTGCCTGCTTGTCCTCATCGTGCCCTGCTGGACTCAGTCTCAGCAGTATGTAGTCACCCATGATGCCTGCCCGAGACCCGCAGCCTTCTGGAACGTCAGGCATTACCTCCCTTTCATATTTGTCCCTTTGACTGAAGCTGGCCCACTCTCTTGCTTGCTTTTTGCCCTAAGGTATTTTGTAGCCAAGCAATGATAGAGGACCCCTCCCTGCCTGGCTGATTGGTGGCTTCCAGCTTCTCCTTCTCCAGGAGGCAGAAGCCGAGCTGAGTGGTTCCAACTTGCTGGCCTCCTTATGTTTCCCTGAGCTGAGACCAGGCCCCTGACCCACATGGGCACCTGGCACAGTGGCTATTGTTGCCCATGTGCTTTCTAATCCTTCGAAGGGAGTGCTCTCTGGCTCTAAGCTGGCATCTCTGTTTCCCTAGCCTCCTCTTTTTCCAAAAATGTGCATTTCAGAAGAAGCAGATGGGTCTCTGTGTGCTCTTCCAGTCCCTCTCTTCTCCAGCTCTGCAGGAAGACTTGTCTCCTCTGGGTCTTTCTGCTTTCTTTCCTTCCCACCAAACCTTCTGCCTACGGCCCCTTCCAACTCTGCGATATAACACATTGCTCATTTGCACTCAGCTGGCCCGAGCTGAAAATCCTGGGCCCCGTGATCCTGGGACCACAGCACCTGGGAGAGGATGAAGGGATTTTTCTGTGAACCAGGAAATTCCTTGTACTCAGGTGTGATGGCCACATGCCCGGAGACATTCTAGATGGTGTTAATGTTGGACTACATTTCCCATTAAGAAAAAAACATGGGCCAGGCGCAGTGGCTCACGCCTGTAATCCTAGCACTCTGGGAGGCCGAGGCAGGAGGATTGCTTGAGCTCAGGAGTTCGAGACCAGCCTGAGCAAGAGCAAGACCCCGTCTCTACCAAAAATAGAAAGAAATTAATTTAATTGGACAGCTAAAAATATATAGAAAAAATTAGCCGAGCATGGTGGCACATGCCTGTAGTCCCAGCTACTTGGGAGGCTGAGGCAATAGGATTGCTTGAGCCCAGGAGTCTGAGGTTACTGTGAGCTAGGCTGACGCCTCGGCACTCACTCTAGCCAGGGCAACAAAGTGAGACTGTGTCTCAAAAAAAAAAAAAAGAAAAAAACATGATCATTACTTGGGTGGGTGAAGAGGCCCTTAAGTGACTTTGCTACAGTCTAGGGACCAAGGTCCTCTTTCCCAAGACCTCAGTCATGATTCTTACAAGTCTCGAGAACAAAGATTGTGCAACTTTTCAGAGAGAGAACCTTTTCTTCATATAAAATCTTACATGGGAGCCAAACATTAAACTGATAAAAATCATTTCAGGTTGGGGGGTGTTCAGGGGTTCCAGAGCTTCCCTTTCTGTCTTCCCAGTGTCCCCCCAAGACTCCTAGGACACCTCCTAGAGCTCAGGGGCCCTATGCAGCACAATAGAAAGTCCCACTCTGTGCACTTGTCTTGTGGGTGGTCTGCACCAAATCATGAAACCATCTTATACAAGGGCTGTGTGTCTGTGTTGTTGGAGCGAGGCTTCGGGAATGGGGGCATGCGTGTATATAAGGTAAGGAAAGGAGGAAGGAGGACTTTCTAGTGCTTTGGTGGTTGGCAGCTGGATTTTCTGGGGCTGGGTCAGGCTCTGAATCATGGCCTTTGGAGAGAAGCCAGGAAATTTCTTGAATGTGATTGAGCATCCTCTCTCCTACCCAAATGAATAACTCAGAGGTTCGAGGAAAACAGTCTTCTGGCCAGGCCACCTTTGGCCTTAAGAAGAACCATTTCCATCTAAGGAACATCCTTGGAGACAGGTGCTGGCCCTTGAAGATAGGTCCCCCAAGCTTGCACCGTAGAATTCCTGGGCCATTTGTGGCCCTTTAATCCTGCTGAGGGTGGGGCTAGCTCATGGCGTTTTTTGTTTTGGAAATCCATAACGGTTGTGCTGACAAATGCCACCTGCATCACTACTGCCATCAGATACTTAGAGACATGTTCTGACATCTGAATCGCAGGTGACAGTTTGCAAAGCCCTTTCACATATTGCTGAGTTTCAATGACGTGCCCACCTGGGAGGTAGGCGCAGTGAGTCTCACTTTACAGATGAGTTCAGCTGAGAGAGGTTACCTGGCTCAACCAACGTCACAGAACTAGTTAGTGCCAGGGTGGGAACTCAACAATCAAATAAGATAAGATAACGAAAGGCCCTTACCTTCCCGGAGGTCCTCTGCAGACCCCTCCTAAATCCCTCCCCACATGCCGGCTCACCCCACCGTCCCTCCCAGGTAGGGTGGAGCAGGACTCTTCCAGAGCAGGTTCCCATTGTTATTTTCCGTGTCTCAGCACCACGTGTGTTGCTATTTTTATCCTGTACTAGAAACTATTAAGCGGAGAGAAATGTTAATTGGTATTATTACAGCAAACTGTGTCCTAGTAACATTGCAATTCAGAGGTAAGCTCCTCACTCCCCCCCTGCCTTTTAGGCAAAGATAGGGAGTTTATTCATTTCACTGACAGCCAGCGCAGGTTTCCTTGCCTGGCTCCGGGCCTGTGGGGAGAAGTATTCAAGACTCTGACATACATTGGACAGGCTGCGGGGCCTCTGCTCTGCGGTTAGTTTATGGGGGAAGGAAGCGGGGGTGGGTGGAATTGCGCAAGTTCGGTTCTGTTTTATCCACTGACACTGCATGGAAGGCAGGGATGTCTGCTCAGGAAGTGCTCATGGGGTGCGGCTTACAGGGTCTTTGTGAAAGAATCTGGGGCATGTGTGTTCCCGGCCAGCTGAAAGTAAGAGATAGCAGCCCTCATGGTGTGTCCCCCTAAGCCAGAGCGAAGGATGAACAGATTAAAAAATAATAGTGATGAAGGCTAAACAAGTTCTGGCCAACTTCCAGAAGGAAGAAAAGAAAGGGGACATGTTATGCAAGGATTCAGCAAACAGGCTGTCCACAGATGGCCTGGGTTCAAACTCTGGCAGTTCTCCTTCCCATCTGTGACCTCAAGCGAATCTCCCGAGATCTCTGGCCTCAGTTTCCTCATCTGTAAAATGGGGCCAGGAATACCCCTCTGGGTTGTTGCGAGGGCAAAGCACATTGCACACAGCACAGAGTGAGGACTCTGGAAATGAACGCATCATAGTGATTTTTTTCTCGTGTGTTCTGAGAAGCCCGAGGGCTAAGAGAATGCTGAAAGCATTGGAACATAGAAAGTCCAGGTTCCAATCCAGCGCTGTCCACGGTCTGCCTGAACCCGACCTGCAGTGGATAACACCTTCGAAATCCCCTTCCGCCCTCCTTCTCTACCATGGGAAGAATTATCAGCTTATTTCATGGTACCCTACAACTTTTGGTTTTTATAATATTGATTGCTTTTTAAAAATTATTTTAGCAATATATACTGTTTGTGGAAAATGTAGAAAAAGAATAAACAAGAAAAACAAAAATCACTTGAAATCCTACTATCTTCAGAAAATTATTATTGATACTTGACTGTATGCCAGTGTCTGTTTTCCTGTAAACATGTATTGTAAATATTTACAAAGTTGAGATTATACATAGATGTAAATGTCATGCTTTTGTCCCCACTTTTCATTGTGAACATTTCCCCGTGTGATTAAATATACTGCAAATAGATGATTTTTTTGTCTTTTTTTTTATTTCAGCATATTATGGGGATACAGATGTTTAGGTTATGTATGTTGCCCTTGCCCCCCGCCCCTCCAAGTCTGAGCTTCAAGTGTATCCATCCCCCGGATGGTACGCATCGCACTCTTTGTGTATACCCGTCCCCTCCTGCCTCCTCTCCCCTGCCCGACATCCAATAGATGTTATTCTTATATGTGCACTTATGTGTTGATCAGTTAATACCAATTTGATGGTGAGTACATGTGGTGCTTCTTTTTCCATTCTTGGGATACCTCACTTAGTAGAATGCGTTCCAGCTCTATCCAGGAGTATACAAGAGGTGCTATATCACCATTGTTTCTTAAAGCTGAATAGTACTCCATGGTACACATATACCACATTTTATTAATCCACTCATGTATTGATGGACACTTGGGTTGTTTCCACGTCTTTGCAATTGTGAATTGTGCTGCTATAAACATTCGGGTGCAGGTGTCTTTCCCATACAGTATCATTTGCTCTTTTGGGTAGATGCCCAGTAATGGGATTGCTGGATCGAATGGTACTTCTACTTGTATCTCTTTAAGGTATCTCCATATTGCTTTCCACAGAGGTTGCACTAGTTTGCAGTCCCACCGGCAGTGTGTGAGTGTTCCTATCTCTCCACATCCACGCCAACATTTATTGTTTTGGGACTTTTTGATAAAGGCCAGTCTCACTGGAGATAAGCGATATCTCATTGTGGTTTTGAGTTCCATTTCCCTGATGATTAGAGATGTTGAGAATTTTTTTCATATATTTTTTGGCCATTATTCTGTCTTCTTTTGAAAAGTTTCTGTTCATGTCCTTTGCCCACTTTTTGATAGGATCGTTTGATTTTTTCTTGTTGATTTTTCTGAGTTCTAAGTAGATTCTGGTTATCAGCCCCCCATAAGGATAATTTGTAATTAAATAATTAAATTAATATTTTGGGAACTAGTTTCTTCTGCACATGTAAAGAAATTTGCATGATGTAAGCAGTCTGTTGGCACAGCACGGAACTGGTGGCAAGCCTCATAGACAGACAG